>APFE030370517.1:231084-272489 GCA_000404065.3 Pinus taeda
TTTTTTATGAATATAGAATATATTTAAAAAAACTTCATTTTATGCGTGAGAAAGTGGGGTGGGTTATTGTTGTCGTCTTACTTGGTCACATAATTTGGACGTGGTAGCATGCCCTTTTAATTGTTTGAATATGGATTGTAATCAAGGCGCGAAAGACACACCCATGCACTTGTCTAGTGCTTAGCATATGGAACACCACCCCTGCATTTCCACTTTGCAAAAGGTCCATTCACCTTAGAAAGATCTTCTCACTAGCTCACCTACCTTGGTTGCCCCATTTGACTAATTAAATGTTATAGCCATTGATGAGGAACCTAAATGTCAAGTTTATGGTTACCACCCATATCACATCCGACGACAAAACCGAATAACAAGCTCTTCGCCAAGGCAGGGAATTTCATGTTGCTAAATTAGGGACTATAGAAATTCAAACACATTTCTCGCGAAGGAGTTGGGTACTTGATAGCAAGCTTGACATTGCCATGTCCTGTGCGCTCTGCACAAGATAGTCTACTCCTCTTTCGGCATCACTGGTCTCTGTCTTTCTCACCATTCTCAGAGAATTTATTGGGAAGGAAGACCAGCTCATTAATGAGCCCTATTCCATTACTCTTGTGTTTTCCATTCCTAGCCTTGAACCACAATTCACATCAACCACTGAACATTGCTTTTGGACACAGTTGTATCTAGTTTTTCTAACTTTGCATTGAAGCTCTGGTGCATTATTTAGCTATATTGATAGCAGGCTAACCATTCTAGGTCACAGGTCAACCCTCCTTTCTCTCTGGTTATCTTTTGTTATTAGACTCTCTTGTGGCTCAGTTTTGACTTACACTTCTATTAATTCTTTTGGATTTATTTCTTCCTCACTAGTTTTATTTTCTTTTAAGCTTTGTTGTCTCCTCACACTCTCACGAAACTTAGGCCTTTGTGGATTTTTTCCTCTATAGTCTTATCCTTTCTTGGCGACCTTGCATCTTGTTAAGCCCTCTATTGATTTTGACCCTCTTCCTTGGGCATTGCTTCATAAACATTCATTGGTGGACACCTCACCCCTTGTCCAGCCTTGTCCCATTTCTAACTTCTCTCTCCTCACGCTCTGAAACAGTCTTCCCCCTCGCGCAACCAAAATTCCTCGTCAAAGAGCTCATGTCCATTGGGGGGAAGTGCATTTTCAAAAGTGTGGAAATCAAGGTAGTATACAGGCTCATATCAGAGTTGAAGGCTCGACAACACATTTTTTGGATCTTAACCCACCTCCTATTTAGGCAGAACTTTCACAGGTTGAAAGGGAAATGGCAAATCAACGACACCTTCTTTTAGACTCAAAGGTACTACAAAACATGGGCGATTGTGTGCCCGATGCAAACCACACATGTGGAGGATATAATCAATACATGTACACAGTGGACCTTTATTAGCACATGAAGTATTTGTTGGGAGAGGTCTTACTAGATATGCACGAAAATTGGGAGGATCTCCTCCTCTTAATGGAATACCTGCATTGGTACATGGACTTGGATCACATACTGAAGTACATCGAGAAGCACCTTCGTATCCCTACTACTATTGGGTACTCACATTGAAACAACAAGGAGTCAATCCATATCGCATCAACAAATTCAGATCTCTCCTCTTAGTCTATTTCATTTGGCTATGTTTTGAGCTTAACAATGCATGTTTTCTTTGTCCTTTTCTCAATGCCTCTAAGGCTCGATTTTCAACATATGTATTTTGTATTTTGACTCTCTAGAGAACATTTTGCCTTCTGTCTCCTTAAAACAAATACATTTTTGGATATGGTTAGGCTCCCTAATTATCAATCTATCTAAAATCTCTAGCACTATCATGTAGTATCTTGTTTGGAAGGCAATACAAATATTTACTTCTAAAAAAAAGTATATTAAATTATTTTGAATTTAATTAAATTTAATTTATATGATTGAGAAGAATATATATTTTTCCTTTTTATTTCAAATTAATTTTAAATATAATGCCTTAATATTTAACCAGTGTTGCACGGTAGCTTAGTATGTATAGAAAAGTTAGAAAATATATAACGGATAATTATACTTAATATGACTAAGTACACAAGTAAAGAGTGTTCTTTGTTAGAAGATAACTAAAATAAGGAAAACAATATTTATTCATAGGATTTGTAAAGAAGGATTGAACCGTATGTCCTCAAAGTAAAAGAAGAGATTTAAAACTTCTAAAAATCAAGTTGATATAAATAATTATCAATTGAAAATTAGATTTTGACATAGTCATCGCAAAATATATTCATATCATCTCATATATATTAATTATTAATATTGTACTAGTGAAAAAATATTAAATAAATAAATATCATATACTATGTTAATAATAAAAATATATAATTGATTCTTTCGATCCATCATGAATATCTAGTCGGAAAGAATCAATACAAAGCTATCCACATCAGAAACTGAAACTTAGAAATATATATAATATAATATTTATATTTTTTCCCTGGGGAGAAATCACAATTTTCTATTATTTGAGAAAATTACATGTTGTAGATGCCTAGCATGCATATGCTATAAGTTAGGTCATGGCCTTCAAAATAATATGTCTGTACAAAATTACCCACATGGGGTATACTGTGACTGTTCAGATAAAAAGATATATACAAAATATATAGAACATAGAGTACTGATAGGATCCACAAAAAATAAACTGCATTTAGGGCCTATCGGCCCTCTAATATAGCTGATCAATATATGGTCAATGATAGTATTGGAAGTGTTTTGCATCCCACTGCTCTTGGATTAGCCATAAACCCCTGCGCTAGACCGTGGCCTCCTTGGATAAATGATCGGCAGCTTGATTGTGTTCCCTGTAAATGTGTTGACAAGAAATATAATCAAAATGAGATTTTAAAAACATGGCTTCATCCAAAATATTCTTGAGAGAGTGCACATGACATGTAGATGTATTATTGAACTAGTTTATGATTATTTTGGAATCCCCAAATATATATAGATGTCTACAATCATGTGCCAGTGCAAAATGGAGCAAATGTCTAAGGGTGATGAGTTCAGCAAAAGTATTTGTTCCATCCCCCAAGCCCAACTAGATTCAGTGAAAATGACTATCAGATTTGTGTAATAATATACACCCCCACACCCTTGATCTTGTGCAGCACCATCAAAATAAGCCCAAGGGTGATTTCGGTTGATAACTTCAGGTATCACGACACGGACAGGAGGAGTGGGATCATCAGCATGAATTTCATGGTAAGCATTGATAATTTGAGCAACTAATAGTGGCCAGTGGACTGCTTTGTCTCTAAAGATGATTCCATTTTTATTCAACCATATGGTCCGGCATATAAGCATAGGGAGACTGTGAATTTTCTGGTTCATGGTCTCAGCCCACCAATGTTTCCAAGCATCTAATGTGTTTTGTCCATGCCATCGCATAGTAATGGCCAATGAAGAAAGAACATGTTCCCATATATTGATAACTGTAGAGCAATGGAGAAAGAGGTGATCATTGGATTCTTTGGCCTAGTGACATAAAACACACCAAGAGGGGCCATAAAAGGATCTTTTCATCAAATATCCCCCAGTGGGACTCTTGTTCATTAATATATTCTACATGAACAATCCGATGTGTGGGGGAGTTTTGAGCTTCCAAAGAGAACACCACCAACCCATTAGCACAGGTGGCATGTGTGTAGCATGGATAATAGGGTATCCTTCTTTAGGTGTATATGATTCATGAACTGCAGGTGCCCAGATGAGCTCATCATCTTCCTCCATAACGCGAACAAGTGATTCAGTCAATGTGGATGTATATCTCGCTCAAACCTAGTGCCACTGGACTGGAATTCCCAAATGGCCAGCTAATTTCCAAGCCTGTGCAAAGATGGAGGAGTTCTCCGAATCAAAAATATTGTCAATCGTAGATGTGCCTCTGTTCGTAAGGAAGTTAATAATATCTAGAGGTAGTCAATACATATTGCCATAGCCTTTCCATGGATCCATGCCTATGCGCACAAATTTGCCAGCTTTTATGCGCCATGCAAGGCCATTTCTGATAGTGGGAAGAGTATGTAGAACAACCCACCAAATCTTAGGTATTTCAGTTCTATGCCATGTTGGTAGGTGAGTCCATTCCATAATATATAAGGGCCATATGTATTTGTAGTGTACCACCTTTGTCCAAAGGTTTTGAGAGTTAAGTATAAGCCATCCCATCTTGGTAGCAAGTGCATGAGAAAATGAAATAGATCTTTTAAACCCCAGCCTCCCCACTTTTTAGGAGTTGCAATGTAACTCCATCCCACCCAAGCAAAAGGCTTCCCTTCCTTGTATCCATTCCAAAGGAATCTATAACATATTTTTTGAATTCATGATAGGATTCCTTTGGGTATCCAAGCCAAGGAAATCCAACAAACCGGGGTTGCCTCCAGGACCAATTTAATGAGTACTAAACGCCCTCCTCTGGATAAGAACCTATGGTTCCAATTGTGTAGTCCCTTTTCAACCTTGGCTACAAGCCAAATCGAATCCGTAATTTTGTAGCAGTGAGGTTTGATTCGAAATCCAAGGTATTTGAGACCATCTTCCAAATATTGTCTTTGAAAAGGAAATTTCTATAGGGCGATCCAAATTTCTTGTGGTGTGCAAGCTAAGAAGGAGATAGTGGATTTTAGTCGATTAGATTCCATACTAGTAGCAGTTGAGAAGCGCAGCAAGATATCATAAAAAACAAAGAAATCCTGAATGCCCCCATTGAGGAAGATGAGCATGTCATCAACAAATAGAAGGTTGGATATAGTACAATGGTCTGTTATCTTGAGGCCCAGAAGTCGCTCATCTCTTCTTGCCTGCAATATTAATCTACTTAGGTCATCCATTACAAGGAGAAAAAGGAGTGGAGAGAGAGGACATCCTTGTCTGAGTTCGCGCTTAGCATGAAAGAAATTGGAGGTTGAACCATTAATAAGAACATTGAAGGACACGGTAGAAATGCAACACATAATCCATTGAATGCATGTGAGGGGGAAGCCTAAATAAGTGAGGAGAATCCTTAAGTAAAGCCAACTAACCTGATCAAATGCCTTAGAGTGATCAATCTTAAGGATGGATCCTTTTAGCTGCTTCGTCTTAATGGAGTGGAGAGCCTCCTTGGCAGTACCAATGGCCTCATGAATTTGTCTATTATGCAAGAATGCAAATTGATCAGGTGAGATGTGGGCAGATAAGATGGGCTTTAATCAGTTGGAGATGATCTTGGCAATAATCTTGTAGAGACAGTTGCGGAGGTCTATAGGCCCAAAATCATTGAATGTGTGTGGTGAGTCCACTTTAGGTATGAGGGCAATGAAAGTGGAGTTGATAGCCTCATACATACGAAGAAGACCTGCATTCCTCCACAACCTTAAGAAGGTCCTATTCGATGGTCTCAAAAAAGGCTAGATAAAATTCAACAGACCAACCATTTGGACCTGGGATTTTATCCTTTTTGAACCATATAAGTGTGCTTTTCGGTTCCCCCATGGATACAAGCTTAATAAGATCATTTTTCGCATCTTGGTCTACAAAGCGAGGGAAAATCTCTGCTATTCAGACGATTTCTGCAAGTGTGGCCCTAGGAGGATCCTTGAAGAGCTGTTGGAAATGGGAGATGCCAAGATGAGCTAGTTGGTGAAAGGTATGGGTAGATTGTCCATCCTCGGTAGGCATCTTCCATATAGAGTTACTAGCTCGTCTCCCCATCGCATAATTAAGAAATAATTGGTATTATCATCCCCAGCTTGTAACCATATAGCCCTACTTCTAAGGCACCATGTCTCCTCACGATCTTTAAGAATTCTGGACCTATGAGCCTCTAAATCAATGAGTCTTTTTTAGTTTCAACAAACGTAAATCCCCACCCCTGCTCATCCGAAAGATCAGCCAGCTTGTTTTCAATGTTTCTAAGAGTCTGTTCATCTCGATCTTGCTTGTCTTTTTCCCATTGAATGGATAAACTCTTAATCTCAATGAGATTGTAAAAAAGCCTTATGTTGTGGATCTCCCCTGAGAAGGTGGATGGGCTCGCTAGAAGTCATTAACCAATTTGATGTATTCTGGGTCCAACAACCAAGTAGAATTGAATTTAAATGGTGCTCTTGGTTTTAGAAAGGGGCCCAACAATTCCAAAAAAATAGGAGAGTGGTTAGATATACCACCAGATCCCACCCACTAACGATAATTTGTCAAGGTACTTACCAAGTGCTCCTTACCTAAGAATCGATCCATTCATCTTGCCAGAGATGCGTCACTTGTTCTTCTATTGCGCCAGGTTGGTTGCAACTTATTCATGGGGATATCTATCAAATGGTGATGTTCCAGAACTTGTTACATGGTATCCGATAGGGGATCCAACTGAGCATTATATCCCCAAGATTCTGCATGCCGAATAGAGAAGTTCAGGGCCCCTCCCAATATAAGAGTGTCAGAGCTAGTCAGAGATAAGTTAAGTATGTGATTCCAATATTCAACCCTGTTAAGACAGGGGGCATATACATTGATAATTCTAAAATCCATACCCAACTTCGAGTAGTAACTGTCCATGTCAATGAATCTAACACCCCCCCCCAAGTTGAGATAATCTTGATAGTGTGGTGATTGATGCCCAGTGCAATGCCTCCAGATCATCCATTGACATCAAGAACATGAAAATTCGAACCAATATTTAGAGAGTGCAAGACAGAGATGACCTAATCAGCCATGCCTATGGTTTCTTGTAAATATATAATGCCAATCAGCTCAGTATCCAGTAGTCTTCTGAGGGCTATTTTTTTAGCAGGGCTAGCCTACTCTCTGCAATTAAATGAGATCCACTTCATGGATGAGACTGGAGAAGGGTATTTGATGCTCTAAGAACCTTGTCAATAGTAGATCTCTTGCCATGTGCCACATCCACCCCAACTTGGATAATGGATTTAGAAATATTGGAATGGCAACCCCCAGGGAGCTTGGTGATTTTAGGAGGGGAAATCTTACAATCCCTGCAGGCTTAGGAGGGTGTGTCACCCGAGAGTGAAGATTGTAGGAGTGCGAGTGACCAGAGTAGATCGAAATCCCCGGTGATGGAGGTAAAATAGTCAAACTAGGAATAGAGGGCAGGGTGGTCGAGTAGGAAGGGGAGTGGAGGTATAGAGGGCAGGTAAGAGAAGTGGATGCTATGTTTGGAATGGATGCAAATGCAACATGCAAAAAATGTGTAGAACTAGATAAAGATAAAGAAGATACAAAGCTGAGGGGAGGAGGAGTACCCAAGGAGAGAGCGGCGACAAAAATAGCCCGAGATCTCGTCATAGGCGGGGAAGGAGGCCGGGGGGAGACTGATGAAGGCATCTGAGCAGATCCACGTTCTGTTGCCTTTGGATGTTGAGACCGAGGAGGTTGGCCTTCTGCAGATGTAGGTGCTGCGGGACCGACATCAACCGTGGCTTTGGAGGGGGAAGAGGCAGAGGTAACTAGGGGGCAGTCCTTATAGAGATGACCAACCTTATAACACCTTATGCATCTGAATGACACCCCCTCATAACCCTGAATTTGGATGTGCGTGAATCTTCTCCAATGTAGAGTGATCTGCTCCTCCAGGCCTTCTCTGGTGTCTAGGTACACCAATATGTGAGCCATCGATTTGTTGTCGGAAGTAACATATGACTTGTGATCATCCAAGAAAGTGCCCAATGCATTCCTAATTCAAGTGATGTTATCCTCGGACCAGAAGTGTAGGGGGAGACCAGGTAGCCTAACCCAAAGCGGTCCAACACCCAATTGTTCCCGCTCGAGGTCGAATAGTGGACTCCATCTCTTGAGCAGCACTGAAGCCAGTTCAATGTGCCAATACCAAGACAGAACCCATGAGTTGTAGTCCTCCCTTTGAAAAATAAGTGCGAACCAACCCCAAGCCAAGGTGGTAACAATCGTGAGTTCCCTGAGTATGTTTCCCCAAATCTCCATGACCCAGAGACGTAGTCGGGCGGCTGAGTACGATCTTCCTCTAACTTTGCCCACCAAAACCTTATTCGCAGTATCCATAACATCCCCCATTTGTATGCCTTCACTGAAGTAGAGGGATATGTCCTTGTGAGAAGCTTTGCCTCACTTCGGTTTCCTAGTTTTGCCGGAGCGGGGTGTCGTCGGGTGGTCCTGAAGGGGATCCCGTGAACCCAGGTTAACCGCTTGAGAATTAGGGTTACAATTATGAGGGTTAACAGCCGGTATATCAAAACATTCGGGCATATGAGATTATTGCCCAGGATCAACGAGTGGATTCAGGAAAGGTGATGAATTCGAGGAGTGAGTGAGGGGAACAGTTGTAGAGACAATACCCTCCATTGAGGGGAGGGCAAAAGAGGACAACAGATGGGAGGGATCTGGAGGCGAAAAATCAAAGGAAGGGGAGGGTGGTATGCCAGATCCAAGTAAATGTAAAGTGGTCGGAGAAAGGGGAGGGAAATCAAGTCCTAGAGATACGATGGAGAAAGCTGAGAACGGTAAACAGGGCATGGAGGGATTGAGATCAGAACAAACAAGTAGTGATTCCGACCACGACAAAAAAGGTGATCTTAGGGACCCAGAAACCGACACCTCCAATAGGTTGCTAGGGTTAGACCAGAGGGGCTCGTAGGGATTCAAATCCTCCGAATAGTCGACAATGTCCTCTTCCATTGCCGACATTCTGTAGCGAAATAATAGGGACAAGAGGAACGAATCATAGAACAAATCTGACAACGAAAACGAAGGATAGCCCTATAGATCGTGATGGTGAGTATGCCACGCAGCTAAGGAGAAGGCGAAAAGCAACAACAGAGACTGCAGGGTAAGACAAAAGATACAAAACCTTAGTCGAGCTCCTTCGGTGTTTCAGATCAGAGTGCCATCACCTCCTAATCTCCAAAACATATTAGTCATTATATTTATATTATTACATATATTAATTTATATAATATGATATATCATATTATATTATATATTATTAATGTATAAAATGTTATTAAAAATATTGCCAATATTAGAAGTTTTAAATAGAAACAAGTATTAAGACATTTTTAGTTTTTCTAATAATTATAAGGTTGTTTTGTTTTTTCTATTATTATTATATTTTTTTTTCCAATTTAATAGTTATAAGGTGTTTTTTTTTTTTTTTTTTTTTTTTTAATTTTTCAATTTGGTAATAAAAGTTGTTTTGTTTTTTCTATTATTATTATTTTTTTTCAATTTAATAGTTATAAAGGTTTTTTGTTTTTTTTTGTTGTTGTTTTTTTTTTTTTTTAATTTTTCAATTTGGTAATAAAGGATCCATACTTTACGAAACAAAATTTTTAATACTTAAAAAAAACAATTGTTTAAATTTTTATATTAATTAGGTAAATATTTATAATTAAATTATAACTCATACAAAATCTTGGATAAATAGATCGCTATAATTAGTACCTTTAAGAGACTAATAATAGGTAATCAATTGTATTTTTGAAATTTTCCTATATGATTAATAAGCCAACAATTATGTTTCAATTTTTAAAATAAATATTTAATTAAAAATAGTATTTCAAAGAGACTTGTAATTTTAAATTGTCACTATTAAGCCAAAAAAAAGTATTTTAAATTTCTATAGAAGAACATAAATGTTTTTTTTGAAGGAAATTATATTTCAAGAGACTTCTATTTAATAATGTCGGTGTTTTATTATTAATAGATGCTACATGACTTTTATGTGAGAATGTGGTGTTTAGTAATAAATGATATGTGAAGGGATTCTATCAAAATATGGATATTTAATTAGTATAAATTATATTTTAAGAAGTAATTAAGAAAAGCATAGAAAAGTATAGGTTAAATGAGTATTTTAAGGGGGTTATATTTGAGAATGTGAGTGTTTAATAAGTAAGTAGGGTCATTATTTAGAGATACTTTTATACCAAAACATGTTTTTTAATTAGTAAGTAATTATATTTTAGTAGATTTCTTTGTAAATTATGGATATTTAATTAGTAATAATTTATAGTTAAGATTTGTATTTTTTATATAAAGAATATGGATTTTAGTAAAAGGAATTTTATTTGAGAATACAAGTATTTAATTATTTAAATTTATATTTCTAAGGAATTTATATGTGAGAATATGGATGTTTAATTACGAAGAAATTATATTTGAAGATATATATATATATATATTTTTTGTAAAAAGAGTGGGTATTTATTGGGGTGGTAGGAGGAGAGGGATTCTCATTAATCTTGAAGGAGTCATAGAAGATAGATTTGCCTGGGGAATCGGAATGAGGACGAATAATCAAGTCGAGGCATATGGATTTTTCCTCGGGCTGTCTCTGACCCATAAAAAGGGAATCGGGGATGTGCATATCCTAGGGGACTCCATGTTCATTATAAAGCATATGAACTACAATTTAGTAGCTCAAAACAATAAATTGAACCAAATCATCATGAGAACCCAGGGAATGATACCTCTGTTTGAACAAATAAAGTTTTTCCATATCCTAAGAGGTAATAATAAGGAAGTTGACAAGCAAGCCAATTTGGCCTGCAGGATGAAAGAAGAAAGCAATGAGGTGAATGACATAGTGGGATTGGTTACCATCCACTGATGGTTTATATGAATCCCAAAATCTTGATAGTTAAGGTTGATTTTTGTAGGAAAAAGAGAAATACTAGGAATAAAAGCATGGAGTTCATTTGCCCACTCTCCCCTAGCTCGATTCCCTTCCTCCCCCGCTACCCCTTAGTTCCCCTCTGCCTCTTCTCCCCCCCCTTCGTCTCCCTCCCTTCCACCTCATCCGCCTCATCTCCCTTCACCTTTTTCCTTGGACACCTTGGCAAACCTTTCCTCGTCACCCTCTCCCTTTCTCTCCATGACCCTGTCCCATCGACCTTCATATCCCTTGGCCCTTCTTCCTGCCTCGTGGCGCCCCTCCTCAAAGTGACGTATAGTTTACGATGTCGCGTGACTGTTTTACTTGGCCTAGTGATACACTTGGAATCAGACTAAGTATAAGTGTGGGAGCCCTAGTTAATGCTCCTCGGATCAGTCTCTACAATAGGAGAAATCAAGACGCAAACATGCAAAATTACAGTTAGTGCGAGTGGCATTTAATCCATCTGGTCTGGGGTGGTCAGTTTGCGTGAGGGAAGCCAAGGCTGGACAAGATGGAGGTTGTTTTCAAGATCAAAGGAATTATGGAAGAGCATCATGATTTAAGAGGCATGAGTACAACTCAACTACTCTGCTTCAAGTTCAGGATCATAATTCTCTATATAAGAAGCAGTAACAGAATGATCCTCTATCAAAAGAATTGGTTTGACGTTGTCTTGGGGGTTTCCAGCTTAAGGACCCAGTGGCAGGGTTAGGGTAGTTTGGGAAGTTTGGGTAGTGGTAGGGTTTGGATAATACACACAGTGTTGGTTTTAGAGGGTAGTCGTGGGAATGAATTAGTCATTGTTGAGGGTGACATAATTGGTGAATTAGGCAAGAAGGAGATTTCTGAAGTGGTTGCCACGGAGGGTGGTGTAATAGATTTTGTGAGTGTGAACTAGTTGTTGTTGAAGGTCATTTATTTTTGTCGGTCTTGTGCAATCTTACAAATGCCCAATAATTCTTCTTTTGGTTCTGTAGTCATTATTCTCTCTTGGTGCCACAGCTCTGGTCAACCCCCCCCCCCCAAGCAGTCTGTATGAAGTTTGAGTATAACAAAGAAGGGTAGCTCGGTTTCAAGTTCCTGGTGCCATTATCGGCCTCATTTGGGTAGAACGTCAAGGCACATTATGAAGGATAGAGGGAGGTTCTGCCATGAATGCGGTCTTTGTGATAAAGAGCATGTGGAAATAAAAGAAGGGATGGTGATAATTCAAAGGTGTAGTCATCAACAACAAAAGGAGACTCTCGAGATGCAGGAATGACAGTTTGAAAAAAATGAGTGAATTCGTCAAGTAGAAGACGAAGTTGACGCTCTGTGTCTGCAAATTGAGCACCTTTAGCTCAAACTGGTTGAGAAAAGCCCGAGGTTGAATGAAGAAATTACTGGAATTGATCTCAACACCCCGACGCCGATGGAGGAGTAGTCAGTTCAATGTGTCTTTTTTGCTTGTTTTCTGATGTCAAAATATAAATGTAAATATCTATTAAGTCAGTATTGTAGGATATATAGCAGTAGTCAAGAAGTGATGGAGAATTTTGTAATTTTGGGAATGAAAAATTTGGGGTTGGTAAAACAA
Source organism: Pinus taeda (assembly GCA_000404065.3). Lineage (NCBI taxonomy): Eukaryota > Viridiplantae > Streptophyta > Pinopsida > Pinales > Pinaceae > Pinus > Pinus taeda. The sequence goes on from APFE030370517.1 coordinate 243,344, forward strand.
AATGCAAATTATGATGCCCATAGGTGGCTCTGAACGTTTTTTGTAAATCTCCTAGTTTTTAGTCGCGTACGAGCATGGATTAATACAATACTTTTGCTCTTTTTGGTTTTAAAAAAAAGTGAGTATTTATAAGTTATAAATTGTATTCCAAGAGATTTCTATGTGAATACAAAGATATTTGATTGATATGAAATAGATTTAAGGAACTTGTATTTGAGAATTATTTAATTAGTAAGATATTATACTAAAAAAGATTTCTATGTGAGAATATGGATGTTTGATTAGAGCAAAAGTTATATTTTATAAGATTTTTTTTAGAATATAAATGTTTAATAAATAAACAAAAATTACATTTAAAAAAATTTGTATGTAAATATGTAGATATTTAAAGTGGCATGTAATTATATTTTAAAGGATTTTTATTTGAAAATCTCAATGTTTAATATATATATATTTTCAAGTATTTTTTATATAAAATATATAATTTAATTTCTAAGAAATTATTTTAGAGAGATTTCTCTTTTAAATAAGAGCTACATAGTAGTTAGTATAGCTTAATTAAACTAAAACTAATAAAGAGAAAGATTAATGTGTTGTTGAATGTTATTCACATAAAATAGAAAAAGGGAAAAAAATATATATATATTAAAAGTTAAATAAAAAGGAAATAAAACTAAAAACTAAAAAATAGTAACTAATAGAAATGAAAGTTACTAAACAAACCATAATAAGACCTCAACCAATCACCTTACAAATAAATAAATTTAAATAATAATAAAAAATAACAAAAATTGAATTCATAGTGTTAAACTATGGATAAGTTGCAAAAAAAAATTGGTCAAAGTCAAACTAATACGCAGTCAAAAGAAAAATTGAATGTATAATACCATGTCCGCATATATAAAAAATTGAATGCGTAATACCATATGTGCCACTGTGCAGCAGGTATAATAAAAGTGTTTAATTCGCAAGGAATTATATTTCAATTTTTGTTTTTTGTTTTTTTTTATAAGGATGTGAACGTTTAATAAGTAAAAATTGTATTTCAATGGACTTTTATATAAACACATGGGTTTTTAATTAGCAAGAAATATATTGAAAGGGATTTTTATTTGAGAATGTAAATATCTAATTAGTAAGAGATTATATCTGAAAGGATTGCTATGTGACAATATATTTAAATAATTATAAAAATAACAAAAATTGAGTTCAAAATGTTAAACTATGGTCAAAGGCAAACTAATATGCAATTAAAAGTCAAAGGAAAAATTGAATGTTTAAAACCATGTATGCAGCACGTATAAAAAAACTGAATGTGTAATACCATATGTATAATAAATGTGTTTAATTGGCAAAGAATTATATTTCAATTTTTTATTTTATTTTATTTATAAAGACACGAAAGTTTAATAAGTAAAAATTGTATTTCAATGGACTTTTATGTAAACACATGGGTTTTTAATTAGCAAGAAATATATTGCAAGGACTTTTATTTAAACACATGGGTTTTTAATTAGCATGAAATATATTGCAAGGGATTTTTATTTGAGAATGTAAATATTTAATGGAGTTGTCTTTAGTGTGACTTTTTAGACTTTTCGGTGCGGAATCTGGTTGAAAATTTTGAGGTTAAATATTGATTTGTGTTATTTAAACTGGTTTTTTAACTGCATATTTGGATTCATCACTCGGAAAAACCTCTAGGGGTCTTTGATTAGGGATTACCCATCAAGCTTGTGATTTCAATAAATTGTTGTCGGATTTTAGAGAAATTTCACAGAAAAACCCACAAAAAAGCTTTCAAAAAGTCGCATTGAAAACAATTCCATATTTAATTAGTAAGAAATTATATTTGAAAAGATTTTTATGTGACAACATAGTATTTAATTATTAAAAAGATATATTTTATGAGATTTTTTTGAGCAAAAATGTTTAAGAAGTCCAAAAATATATTTTAAGGTTTTTTTTGGTTGTAAATATTTCCATATTTCAACGAGGAGAAATTATATTTTAAAGAATTTTTATTTTAAAACATTGATGTTCGAAAAGAATATAAATTTCTATTTAAGAACGTTTTACTTAATCAGTAAGAAATTATATTTGATAAATTATTTTATATAAATATAGATATTCAATTAAGAGGAAATTATATTTTTAATATTTTTTCCTTAAAAATATTGAATAAGGAAAAAATATGCATTTCATAGAAATAAATTATATTTTAAAGGATTTTTTTATAAGAAGATGGACATTCTTAAGAAAAAAATATATTTTAAGGAGTTTAGTTGTGAGAACTTGGTGTTAAATCAGTAAGAATTTTTTTATTTAAGTTTTTGAATACAAATATAGGTGTGTATTATTATTTTTTTTATTAGAAGGGGAAGTGTGGATTTTGCAAAATCTATTATCAATTGGTAGTTAGGGTAATAATTATTGCTTATTATCTATGAATGTGAGTTAATTTATCATTTTTTTTTATAAGAATGGTTATGGGATTTTATTAATTGATTGGCTAACAGCCTCAAATTCGGTTACAAGAGGGAGAACAAAATTCTGCATGATTGTCCAACAGAAGGAAAAGGTCTCCTACTCTTTTCAGCTTCCTTTTTTTACAATTGAAATAGTGAGCTTTGGCTGCTAATTTCCCGAGCTGAAATATACAAACAAACTGTTGTAATAAAAGGCAATAAAACATGGCTCTTTACGGGATTGGGTCCCAAAATATTTCCTTGTCTCTGAGAATTGTGTCGACGTCTAAGTGAATTGCCTTGTTTGCCTCAATATCCGCTTCTTTGTTATTGTTTCTTAAGACATGAAATTAATTCAATTTTAGGGACTTGGTCATGCTTTTGATCCTTGCCATAATCCTCGCAAGTTGCAAATCAGCAGGTTTGGAATTGTTCACCACTGTACTTATGATAACCTGGGAGTCTCCAAAGACGTTTGCCTCCTCAAATCCTAGCTCTTTGAGGAGTTTGACACCTTGAAAGAGGGCCATCACCTCAGCTTGTATACTAGAGGTATGGCCTAATCCCCAAGCAAATCTGTGTGGAGGAGAACCTTCTGGATTGATGATAAACCCTCCCGCGCTAGCAATTCCTGGGTTCCTTTTTGCTGCCCCATTGAAGAAGAGAGAGGGAAGAGGTTGGTTGGACAACCAGTGCTGGAAGTCATCTTCGTTTTTCCTGATTTGCCATTTTTTGATGCATGGAGGGGGGCAGCTCAATTTTTGAAATTTGAAGTTGAGGGCAGATCCTAAATCTCTGTCCCACTGATTTAGATTTAAATCATCCCCTTTGCCTGCCAGCCACTTAGCTAGTTGGCTTTTCACTAAGTTGACAACTAATCTATAGTCATGTTCCTTACTCTGGAAAATTCTTTTGTTTCTTTCCAACCAAACTTGCCAAATGATAAATTTAGGTAAAGCACTCCACGCTGCTTTGATTTTTTTGTTTTTTGGAGATGAACCTGGATATCTGGTCATCCAACCTGCAAACAGATCCAAAATCGAGGTGGGGAAATCGAACTTATAGTTCCAGGCCTCAAGAAGATCCTGCCAAATGGAGGTTAAATACTTGCACTTGATAATGAGATGGAGGGTGGTTTCTGAGTTTTCTTTGCACATCATGCATCTAGAGGGGCCATGGATGCCTCTTTTCTAGAGCCTGTCTTCTGTGAGGATTTTTTGGTGGCAGAGGAGCCAACAGAAGTGATCAATTTTTGGAATTGATGGGATTTTCCATATACCAACCTAGGGGGCAAGATTGGGGGGCACATGGGGATGTTCTAGACACTTGATATACCCCTGAGCTACTGTGTAGCCTGCACGCGTTGAGCCCCAACCTCTCACGTCCTGCCTACGCGCGTGAGTGGGAGACAACCCATGCAAATTCGAGTAGAGCGTGCCCAGCTCAGAAGTCAGCGCGGGAGGAACAGGAAGCTGCTTCCAACCCGCCCAGGCGTCGTCTTTCCAGGTTGACACATCCCACAGAGTGTTGATATTTTGCTTAGATGTCCAATGCTTCAGTTCTGACGTGCCTCTCAGCTTAGCCAGCGGAGGTCTACCCAGGATACTGTCCGTCCACAATTGAATTTGTTTGCCATTGCCTGGGATCCAGTATGCATAGTTGCTTATCAGTGGGCCTATTCTGTTAATGAATAAACTGAGAGGAGTTATGAGATCGTTTTTTGGCTGTTCCAGGCATCTGAGCCTCGTGCCTCTAAAATATTTTCTCCACAGAACTACTTGAACCCAACCTGGATTAGGTGCTACGATTTTCCATATTATTTTGGCTCCCATGGCTAGATTTTGAGCTCTGAGGTCTTTGAAATTTAATCCTCCCTCATAAATTGGTTTGGTGACTATTTCCCAATTGAATAGGGAAATCCTCTTCTCGTTTTGCTTGCCTCCTTTCCAGAAGAAATTTCTGATTAGCTCCTCCATCTTTTTGATGATTCCCACAGGTGCTAGGAGGATTGAGAATTTAAATAATGGAAAACTACTCAGCACTGCTTTAATAAGCACTGATTTTCCAGTGATATTGAGCCAACAAGCTCCCCAAGCTTGCATTTTGGATTTGAATTTTTCTAGTTGTGGGTTCCAGTCCTTGCTCAGGGCCCTCCTATGGAAAATTGGCAGCCCAAGATACTTAAATGAAGACCAGGAGACAGAGGCTGCGAATCCTAGGCATCTGACTATTGAATTTGCAGTTGAAATAGGGGTATTCCAACAGTAAATGTTACATTTGCCCTTGTTTAAAATGCTGCCTGAAACCTTACTGTATTCATCCAGAACTTCTTTGAATTTTATAGCTGAGCGAAGAGAAGCAGCCCCCAGTAGTATTGTATCATCCGCAAAGAGGGCATGACTGATATTTTTTGCCCCTCTTGCAATGCATAGGCCAGCGATTTCATGCTCTTGTTGCTTTTTATCTAAGTTGAAACTAAGGACAGAGGCCTGAAGGACAAATAGGAGGGGTGAGAGGGGACACCCCTGCCTCAGTCCTCTAGAGGCTTTGAAAAACTTCGCCGCCCTACCATTCACCAGGGAGGCTATCCAAGGTTCTGAAATGCATGCTCTGACCCAATTGATGAAGTTTTGTCTGAACCCCAGTTTATGAAGCACATCAAACAAAAATTTATGCCTAACATGATCAAATGCATTTGCAAGATCTAATTTAATAGCCATACCTTTTTCCTTTCGATGAAGGCTAGAGTGGATTGCCTCTTGAACCAACATAAAGTTGTCTACCAGTTGTTTGCCTTGAATGAATCCTCCTTGATTGTCGGGGATGATTTTGGGTAGAATTCTTTTCAACCTGTTAGCTTTTGGTTATGACTTTGTACCCAATATTGCATAAGGAAATTGGGCGGAATCTGCTGAAAGAGTTTGCTCCTTTCTCTTTGGGAATGAGGGCAAGAAAGGCTGAATTTGTACCTCCTCCAATCTTCTGGAAGTATTGGGACTTTTGAATCATTTCGAGGAACTCCTTCTCAACGATCTGCCAACAAGTTTGTAGAAATCTGGCTGTGAAACCATCTGGTCCTGGGGCTTTGTCAGGATCCATTGTGAAAAGGGCTTCCTTGACTTCCTTGTGCATGATTTTGCTCTCAAGTATCTGGTTCATTTTGGTGGTGATGAGGTTAGGGACAACATTTAACAGGCTGTCATTATGCTCAATTGGTAGATCCTCCTTGTACAACTTCCCAAAGTGCTCAGAGGCTGCCTTTTTTATGCATGTAAAATCCTTCAAGACATTGTTTTCTTCTTTTATTTCCGTGATGGAGTTTCTCCCTTTCCTAACTTGGATTTGTTTATGGAAAAAGGAGGAGTTTCTATCGCCTGATTTAAGCTAGAGACTTCTGGACTTGAGCCTCCAATATTCCTCTTCTGCCAGGCAGGCCTTGTGGAAGCTTTGCTGGAGCTTGGCCTCCTTTTCCAACTCTTCTTTTGTAATTTCCACTGCTTCAAGATGGAGGTGCTGGTTCTCTAGCTCGATTTGGATTTTTTTACTTTGCGCAGCAGGGTTGGGCAGGGTCTTGGCCCAATTTTTTAGCATGGCTTTGACTCTTCTGAGTTTTTCCTCCCACACGAAGAAGGTGGATCCCTTGACTGGGTCTTTCCAACAATCTCTGACCCTGTCCATAAAATATGCCTCTTTAATCCAGAGAGAGTTGAACCTGAATGGAATAGGCCCCAGGTCTTTGGGGGTCAGCAGTTCCAAGCTAATAGACTTGTGGTCTGATATGCTGTTGTGAAGGATGCGTGATCTAGTCTCTAATCCAAGGAGCAGGAAGGAACTTTGCACCAGAAATCTGTCCAGTCTTGCGGCTATGTGTCCCGGACCAACCCTCTTGTTTGACCACGTGTACTTGCCAGTAATTGGCTTGATATCTATCAGGTCCCAATCTTGCATGAGATCTTCCACTGGTTCCCTTGCCGGATCTTTGACAATACTGCCTCCTCTTTTTTCTGACGAGAGAAGAGTGAGGTTGAGGTCTTCGGCTATGATTATGTTCTCCAGATTTTCTAGATCTGCCAAATTTTTTATGGCATCCCAACATAATTTTTTTTCACCTGCATTGTTAGGAGCATATACATTGACCAGACTAATAACTTCTTTAGATTCTAAATGCTACAATTTTAACAAAGTCCAATGAGTGTTTAGGGACTCAGAGATTAGAGAGAACTTATTTGGATTCCAGAGCGACCCAAGCCCTCCCGATGCTCCACGGGCAAAGGTTGCATGTGCTCCATCTTTCTTCCAGAATTTTCTGCTTGCTTGGAGGAAGGCTGAGTCCTCCAGTTTAGTCTCCTGGATGAGAAGGATATCCAGGGCTTCTAGTCTTATTAGACTATTCATTGCTTCTTCCTTAGCTTTGGAGCCCATTCCCCTACAATTCTAGGAGACTATCTTCATCATTTACTCTTGCTATGGAGAGCTCCTTTGGAGCTCTGGGTTTGGATCGTCTTCGTCTTCGGGGTTTTTGCTAGGAGTTTCTCTAGCGTTGACTGGTTGCACTGAAGCTTGTCTTTGTATGTTTCTTGATCCCTTTTTTCCTTTGTTGACATTCGTCCTCTTGTAGATCTTCTGGGGGTAGACTGTGAATCCCCTATTTCCCCTTCTTCCTCCGATTCCTTGGACTCTTGGGTTTCCTCCTCTTCTTCTGACATCTTCCCTTTGGATCTCTCTGGTATGCTTATGGATTTAGGCGATGAGACTTCTTTCGGAATTTCTGTCTCTTGTGTGTTCATGATTTCGGATCCAAGGATCTCAAATTTATTCCCTTGCCTTTCCATGAGTGGATGCTGAGTAGGGCCCATTTGGGGGGCTTTGGCACTAACATTTGCATTCTTCCTGAAGGAAGGTTTGGGTCTTTTGGCCTGGTTCCATCTTTCTTCCTTCCCTTTTTCCTCTACCCCTTTGGACGGGCAATCTTTGGCGAAATGTTCGTAGACTTGACACTTCCGACATTTGAACGGCAGTTGTTCATAGTCCAACTTCTAGACATGCGTCCAAGGACCTACTCTTATTTTGATGGCTTCTGGTAATCCAACCTCCAGATCTACCTCCACACAAATGTTGGCGCAGTCGTACTGATCTTTGCTGTTAGCCTTGTCTATGAATTTCCCAAGAGTGTTTCCGATATGCTTTAGAGATTCCCAGTTCCAACAGTGAACCGGGAGATTGGGGAGCCTTACCCACACCGGGACCGCAGAAGGTACATCCATCGCCAAATCAAAATCTGGCGTCCATTTATTTAAATACAGCCCTTGAGGGCCCATGATGTAGGGGCCATTTCTGAAAATCAGATCCTTGTCTTCTTTTTCTGAGAATTCGAATAAGAAGTATCCCCTTCCGAGGAAGTAAGATGTAACCTTGTTTTTGATCAACGGAGCCCAGTTTCTAGCAACCCAGTTCTCTGTTGATTTCGGGGAGGGCCAGAGACCTGTAAACTGACCAACCAAAGCACGATCCGCCAGAGATAACACTACTTGAATCATACCTTCAGGAGTAAGAGCGATCTCGGGGATGTCTTCTAGCCTTTTCACGAACTTGGCGGCTTCCACAACTTTCTTCTTGGGTAGAGAGGCCAACAAGGATCTGAAGGCCTCAGCAGCAGAAGTCAGAGAAGGGGAGGAAGGCCCCTGGGGGGGATCCGGCTCCTCCATGGAGAGCAGCAGGACAAACCCTAGCCGACCACAGCCAGAAGCTAGAGCCTTTGGCAGAAACCTTAGCCGACCGCAGCCAGAGGCAAGAGCCCTCGCCGAACCTGCCCGCAGGGATCAGAGAAATGCAGGAGCGGTCGCGCGTGCAGTCTTCTCGATCTGCCGGGTGCGGATCTCACAAGTTGCAGGGCCAAGCGAGCGCGCGCAGAGCTCAAGGAAAAAAATCGAGTTAATTTATCATTGTTATGCAAGTAAAATCATGCTATTTAAAATGATTGCTTAGTAGTTTATAAAGAAACATGTTTCCAATCCTACTAAATGTCTTTGAATTTTGGGTTGTTAACATGTTTTTATGTTTAAGAAAGACTTACGGGCTATTAGACTATTAAAAGAAATTTTAGACTAGATCAACATAAATCAACATTCTTTAATATCATTAATCAAGCTACATCACGATATTAGACTATTAAAAGCAATTTTAGACTAGATCGACATAAACCAACATTCTTTAATATCATTAATAAAGCTACATCAATAAGATTATTCACTTAATCTATTATATAAAATGTGATAGTACTTTTTTTTTTTTTATTATTACAAAAACGGTTATGGGATTTCATTAGATACTTGGCATAAAGCCACAACTCAATTTACAGATAATGGAGCTGATTTCTGAGCACCTCTCCAACAAGAGGATCAAGGCGCATACGCTTATGAATCGTCTCTTCTTACATTTTACAATGAGCTCTATTTCTGTTATTTGCCCGAGCTTGTGAATGCATACAAATTGCTTCAATAAAGTGCAATAAAACATGGAAGATTAAGGAATTGGGTCCCACGATGTTTCTTTGTCTCTGAGAATAGTCCCAGCAGGTAACTAGACTACCTTGTTTGCTTCAATGACTGCCTCTTTGTTATTTATTCTCAGCACATGGAAAAATTCCAATTTCAGGGGCTTTGCCATATCTTTGACTCTTGTGATCGTCCTTGCAAGACAAAAATATGCTAGGGTAGATTTTGTCACCATTGTTTTGATGATGACCTGTGAATCACCAAAAACATTAACCTCCTTAAGTCCCAACACTTTAAGCAACTTGATCCCTTGGAGAAGGGCCAGCGCTTTAGCTTGCATGCTAGAGGAGTGACCCAGTCCCCAAGCATATCCGTGAGTAGGAGTTCCTTCTGTATTTATTATGAGCCCTCCCGCGCCAGCGATTCCTGGATTTCCCTTGGCTGCCCCGTCAAAGAAGAGAGAGGGAATTGTTTGCTTGGAAATCCAGGACTGAAAGTCTTCTTCATTTTTTCTGATTTGCCATTCTTTTGGAGAAACGGGGATGGTGGTCAATTTTTGGAATTGGAGACTGAGTGCAACACCCAACTCAATGTCTTGTTGGCATAGGTTTGAATCATCCATTCTGTCTCTCAGGCATTCATTTAGCTGACATTTTACTGTGGCTGCAACAAGTCTGAAATCCTGCTCTTTGTTTCTGAATAGCCTTCTATTCCTCTCTAACCAAATCTGCCAACTATTGAATTTGGGAAGAGCAGTCCAAGCTGCTATGATTAGTTTGTTTTTTGGGTTTGGACCTGGGTATCTGGCTAGCCATCCAGCAAAAAGATCCCGGATAGTGCAAGGGAGAGTGAAGCTAGATTTCCAAGCTCCTAGGAGCTCTTGCTAGATATGGGCTGCAAATCTACACTCCAGCATGAGATGAAGGGCGGATTTAGGCTTGTATTTACATAACATGCATCTTGAAGGGCCAAAAAATCCCCTCTTCTGCAACCTGTCATCCGTTAGAATTTTTTTATGGCAGAGCAACCAATAGAAATGATCAATTTTCAGGATGGAGGGGAATTTCCATATCCCAATCCAAGGAATAGGGTCTGGTTGAATATGTGGCCTTTCCAAGCTTTTAATGTACCCTTATGCCATCGAGTAATCTTCACGTTGCAGACCCCAACCTCGGGCATCTTTGCCCTGAGCATGAATGGGAGCTAGCCCATGCAGGAGGATATAGAGCTCTGCGCAGTCACTTTGGAGAGTAGGAGGGACCGGGAGCTACTTCTAGCCTATCCAGCTATTACCACTCCAACACGATATATCCCATAGCGAGATAATATGGGCATCTGTCATCCACGTCTGCAGCGTGCAAGGGGTTCGTTCCAGCCAGTGGGGGCCTACTCATGATGCGATCTTCCCAAAGGTTAATGTATTGGCCGTTCCCAGGGATCCAAAAGGCCTACACATTCACCAAAGGAGCTGCTTTGTTGCTAAGAATGCTAAAGGGAGATCTGAGGTGTGATTTGGGCTTATCCAAGCAATGAAATCAGCTTCCTCTGAAGTATTTTTTCCATAATGCTAAATGCGCCCAGCCTGGATTGGGAACTATAATTCTCCAAACCAATTTCGCTCTCATGGCTAAATTTTGAGCACAGAGGTTTTTAAAATTCAATCCTCCCTCATGAAGTGGTTTTGAAACAATTTCCCAGTTGACAAGTGGGATTTTCTTTTCATTTTGCTTGCCTTCCTTCCAGAAATTTTTTCTAATAAGATCCTCCATCTTCTTGAGAATACCCACAGGTGCTAAAAGACCCGAAAATTGGAATAATGGAAGACTGCTGAGAACTGCTTTGATGAGGATTGCTTTGCCAGAAATATTGAGCCAGGAGGATCCCTAGGCCTGCATTTTTGTTTTGAATTTCTATAGCTGAGGGTTCCAATATTTTCTCAAGGCCCTCTTGAGGAAGATAGGAAGGCCAAGATATTTGAAAGAGGTCTAATTTGAAGAGGCTGCAAAGCCTAGACATCTAGCAATGGAGTTTGAGGAAGATGGAGAAATATTCCAACAATAAATATGGCATTTCCCATTATTTAATTTGCTGCTCGAGACTTCACAGAAATCGTCCAACATTTCTTTAAATCTGGTAGCTGAAAGCATAGTTGCAGCCCCCAGCAATGAGGTGTCGTTAGCAAAGAGGGCGTGGTTGATGTTTTTTACCCCTCTTGCTATGCTAAGCCCAATTATCTCTTGGTCTTGCTGTTTCTTGTCTCAATAAAAGTTGAGGACAGAAGCCTGCAGCACAAAGAGGAGGGGTGAGAGGGGGCACCCCTGCCTCAGCCCTCTAGAGGCTTTGAAGAAATCTGCAGCCCTACCATTTACCAGGGGAGCAATCCAAGGCTCCGAAATACAAGCCCGAATCCAGTTTATACATTTTAGTCCAAAACCCATCTTGTGCAGAACATCCATAAAAAAACTATGTCTAACTCGATCAAATGCATTTGCTAGGTCGAGCTTGATGACCATACCTTTTTCTTTTCAATGCAAGCTGGAGTGGATCGCCTCTTGGACCAAAATGAAATTGTCCACTATCTGTTTGCCATGAATGCATCCTCCTTGGTTCTTCAGGATGATTTTGGGGAGAATTTTCCTCAATCTATTCGCTATAACTTTGGTTATCACTTTGTATCCAATGTTGCATAAGGAGATCGCGCGAAATTTGTTGAAGGAGTTTGCTCCTTTTTCCTTGGGGATAAGAGTGAGGAATGCTGAATTTGTGAAACCTCCAATTTTCTAGCAATCTTGGGATTTTAGGATCATTTTAAGGAACTCCTTCTCCACAATCTACCAACAGGGCTAGAGAAATCTGGCTGTGAAACCGTCCGGTCCCGGGGCTTTGTCGGGATCCATATCAAAGAGGGCGTCCCTGACTTCATTTTTGTTGATTTTAGCTTCTAACAGTTGATTCATTCTAGCAGTGATAAGGTGGGGAACTACATCTAGGAGTTTAGAACTATGACCAACCTCCATTCCCTCACTATACAGATTCTTAAAATGATCGGAAGCTACGTTTTTGATGTTGGTAAAATCCTTTAAGATGTAGTTTTCTTCTTTAATTTCAGAGATGGAATTGGAGCATTTCTTGGCTTGAGCTTGCTTATGAAAAAAGGAGGAGTTTCTATCCCCTGCTTTGAGCCAAAGGCTCCTGGATTTAAGCCTCCAGAATTCTTCCTCGGCCAAGCAAGCCTTGTGTAATTTCTGCTGAAGTTGCGTCTCCTTGTCCAGATCTTCTTTTGTGATTTCAGTTTCTTCTAGGTGAAGATGGTGCAGTTCTACGGAGATTTGGATTTTTTTCCTTTCAGTTGTAGGATTGGGCAAGGTCTTGGCCCAACTTTTTAGCATTTCTTTTACTCTTCTAAGTTTTTCTTCCCAAACAAAAAAGGGGGAACCCTTGACTGGGTCCTTCGAACAATCCCTAACCTTTTGCATGAAATCTGCCTCTTTGATCCATAGGGGATTGAATATGAAAGGGATAAGGCCTAGGTCCTTGGTAGCCAGCAGCTCAAGTCTGATGGGCTTGTGATCCGAAACATTGTCGTGGAGGATGTGCATTCTAGCCTCTAGACCGAGAAGAAGAAAGGAGCTTTGAACAAGAAATCTATCTAGTCTTGCAGCTATGACCAGGACCGACTCTCTTATTTGACCAAGTGTACTTACCAGTAGAAGGCTTGATGTCTAGCAGGTCCCAGTCCTACATGAGATCCTCCACCCATTTCCTTGCCGGATCCCTTATAGTGCTGCCTCCTCTTTTTTCTGACAAGAGAAGGGTGAGATTGAGTTCTCCAGCAATGATGATATTTTCTAGATTCTCTAGGTTTGCCAGATTTTTTATGGAGTCCCAACAAATATTTTTCTCCCCTGCATTATTAGGAACATACACATTGAATAGACAAATGATCTCCTTGGTAACTAGATGCTACATCTTTAAGAAAATCCAGTGGGTGTTCAAAGTCTTAGAGATTATTGAGAACTTGTTGGGATTCCAGAGTGATCCAAGCCCTCCTGAGGATCCACGAGCAGAGATAGCTTGCGCTCCGCTTTTATTCCAAATTTTTTTACCTACTTGGAGGAAAGTTATATCCTCCATTTTGGTCTCCTGGATGAGGAGGATATCCAGGGCTTCCTATCTTGTTAATATTTTCATTGCTTCTTCCTTGGTTCTAGTGTCCATACCCCTACAATTCCAGGAGACGATCTTCATCATTTATTTTTGTTATGGTGAGCTCCCTTGCAGCCCTGAGGTTGATTCCTCATCGTCTTCGGGGTTTTTGCCAGTAGCTTCTCTAGAGTTGGCTGGCTGCCCTAAAGCTTATCTTTGTAGGTTTCTTGCTCTCTTTTCTCCTTGGCAGACTTGCGTCCTCTTGTGGATCTTCTGGGAGAGGATTGAGAGTCTCTTATTTCTCCTTCTTCTTATGATTCCTTAGATTCTTGGACTCCCTCCTCCTCTTCTGAAGGCTTCCCTTTGGATCTCTCCGCGGCACTGCCACCTTTGATTGAGATGGAGGGGGAAGATTTGGCGGGAGAAATTTCCTTTGGGATCTCAACCTCCTGGGAGGTCGCGGTTTCAGATCTTAGGAGTTCGAATTTGTTCCCTTGTCCTTCCATGGTTGGTTGCTGAGCAGGACCCGTCTGAGGGGATTTAACATTTTCATTTGCAATCTTCTTGTGAGAGGTCTTGGTGCGCTTGACCTGGTTCCAGCCTTCTTCTTTCCCTTTTTCTTCCGCCCCATTGGACGGACAGCCTTTGGAAAAATGGCCATAGATGTGGCATTTCTGGCATTTGAAGGGAAACTGCTCATAGTTGAGTTTTTGCACATGAGTCCAGGGACCTACGATGATTTTGATGGCTTCCAGAAGCCCCACCTCTAGATCTACCTCCACGCAGATTCTGGCGCAGTCATACTGGTCTTTTTTGTAAGTCCGATCTATAAATTTGCATAGAGTGTTGTCTATGTGCTTCAGTGAATCCCAATTCCAACAGTGCACTGGGAGAATGGGGAGTCTCACCCACACCAGGACCGCTGTGGGAACATCCACTGTCGGATCGAAGTTTGGTGTCCATTTATTCAGATACAATCCCTGAGGGCCCATGAAGTAAGGTCCATTTCAGAAAATCAGATCCTTGTCCTCTTTTGCAGTGAACTCAAACAAAAAGTAGCCTCTCCCGAGAAAGTATGAGGTTACTCTATTTTTTATCAAGGGTGCCCAGTTCTTGGCGACCCAGTTCTCTGTGGATTTAGGGGAAGGCCAAAGCCCTGTGAATTGGCCAACGGGGGCTTGATTTGCTAGAGACAGAGCGACTTGGATTGATCCTTCTGGCGGGAGAGAAATCTCGGGGATGTCATCCAGTTTCTTCACAAACTTTGTAGCTTCGACTTTATTCTTCTTAGGCAAGGATGCAAGCATAGAGCTGAATGCTTCAGAGGCAGAAGGCGGAGGAGGGGAGATGGGTGGTCCCTAAGGAGAACCCAACACCTCCATGGAGGCAGGTGACCTTGGATAAGGCCCAGCCAAGGCGATTAGCGACAGGTGGCTGCGACCTACAGCGCAGACCTAAACTCCTCAGCAGAATCACGCGCACTGTTGTAGAGCCAATGCAACTTATACTATAAATCTAATAGTACTCTTTGGTTACAATTTAACTTTGTGTTTAAAAAAATAATCGGGCTAATAATTCAAAATGATATAAACATTTTTTTTATTAAATATATATATAATATATATATATATATTTCATTATTATAAATATCTTATATTTAATAACCCTATATATATTTATGCAAGAGCATCTTACCTCCAATTCAAACAAATTTGACTAGACCTAGGGGGTCTTTCATTTACCAAGGGAGTTGGTTCCCTAATTGAGTTTGATTATTAAACTAACTGTATTTTCGTATGTTTTCTTATAATTTTAGAAGAATTATACATGAGTGAGGATATTATAATCAGATCTACTTCTTTGAAGAGATCTCGAGAATATTTGAGTGAGTCAGAGAGATCTTAGGATTAGTTAGATCTCTTGAGCAATATGTGGATCTGGAGGATCCTAATATAGGAATGTTGTTGAGAATATGGTGGATATGAACTAACTCTAGTTCATAATCCTTTGTGTATAATTTTGTAAGCTCGAGAGCCTCAAAATCATCAAGAGAGACGAGAGTGTAGAGGATTGAGTGTGGAGGCCAAGTATGGCCAAAAGGGCCGAGGGGCCAGTCATTTGAAATTGAGCCTAAGAGGCTACAATGGCCTTGTATGTAACTATATAATCGTGTGAATATTAATAGAAACAAACACTCTATTTCAAGTGTTCTAAAACCTGTGAGAATCTAAAGTCTTTGTTCATTGTTGTGGAATATATTTGTATAAACTATATTAAGTGTGAGTGTGATGCAGATTTGTGAAAAATAAGCTCAATAGGGAGAGTAATAGCATAAGGGTGCAATAATGAAGTACAAAAGGACGAAAACCTTTGAAATTGTATGATTGATAAGATTGTTGATCATTAATCAAGCAGTGTGGTCAATGATCCAAAATTGGGAATGGTCATGATTAGTTGCAAGAGGAGTGTAAGTTTGGTTGGAAGAAACATTTGAGAGTTAGGTCCCTATAATACTAATGTATCCCCCTCAATATTATTGTTGTGCCCATGTAGCCCCCATATTGTTATTGTTGTGCCCCATAGAAACCCACTATTGTTATTGTTGTGCCCTTACATTATTATTGTTATGTAGGCTTTGATTATATTGTGACCCCTTAGACTCCTATATATACAAAGGAGGTATTTTCATTTGTATTATCCAAGAATTGTTCATTTGTGTAATTTAAAGGAGGTTTCCCCCTCGAAGAGGCTAATTTTTAAGTCGTTGATCTATCTCTTCTTCTATTTTGTGAGTTGGTTGGATAACATTTGGTATCAGAGCTTTGGATTCTAGGGTTTCGCTTCTTCAAACAAGTCATTTTGGCATTTTCACTATAACTTTTTTTCTACGAAGCTTCAAAATATGAAATTGAAATCACAGGAAGCCGTTGGTGAAGGTTGTGTACGAATCTCAGATCTTGGTTAGTTATATGTTTGGAGCTATGATTCGTGGAAGTCAAGGTTTTTGCATGCTTCAGAATTTCATGTCAAATATGTGACATTGGGAAAATCGTTATATCTTCCTCTACGAGAATCAGATTTGAATTTTTTAAAAATTGGCAAAAATTAGACATATTGTAGTATCTAGTGTATCGTTTTCAGGGCCAAAGGTTGAAACAATGACACGTGGCACTCTATACAAGTTCCCTCTATTGAACAAGTCCATAATCAGGCCATCATGGGACATTGGACATAACTTCATCTTAAAGAATCCAAATTTGGTCTGAATTGTGGCATTGGAAAGAAGACTCAAAGGATACCACATGACCAAATTTTAGACCTTGGATATTTGAATTTACAAATATACAACAATTTCAATATCACGCTCCTACAAAGCCAGAGAAAGGTGTGTGTGTGTGTGTGTTTTTTTTGTTTTAATTTTATTGGCATAAGTTTTCTTTGAAAAATCAGTTTGAAGTGATTTAAGGGGGCATAGTAAAGTATAAATATCATTGTTTGATTCCGAAATGAATCGAAGCAAAAGAATGGAAACGCCTAGTAAGCAACCATAAATCTCTACTATGACACATGAAGAAGAGGAATAAATGCAACATGATATATCAAAATTATGGGACGAAGTGAAACATATTTCGCTCTCACAAAGAGTAACTAAAAATGAAATGGAAGTTAACATAGATGGTTTGAAAAATGGTATGGAAGCTAAAATGGATGGTATAGAAGCAAAAATGAAAGGCACCATGGAAGATTTGAAGAATGGTTTAAAAGCAGACATGGAAGGTTTGACAAAGTTGCTACAAGAAATGCTTCCTAATGGCGAAAAGGTATTAGATGAAACTCATGATGAGAATAAAAGGATTGCTAATCATGATTCCATAGAATCTAACTTTAGATTGAAGACCCACCATATTCCAAATATCAATATGAGGAAGTTTGATGGCAAGGATCCAGTAACATGGATACTACATAAGGAGCAATATTTCAATCTCCATAATGTGCAACACACACAAAAGGTTTGCAACTTTACATTTCGAATGCAATCAGTTTGTATGGTATCGATGGATTTGTTCTCATAAACCACCTGTCACTTGGTCAATTTGTATGGAGGAAATGATAGCACATTATGAGGATACAAAGAGAAACACCTTCTTTAGCCAATTGATAAATCTCAAACAAAAGGGTTCAATGGCAGATCACATTGAGGACTTCCAAAATTTGAATATTAGGGTAAATGATATTCCAAAGGGGCATAGGATTGATGTCTTCATAGGCACCTTAAAGGATAACATCCAACATAAGGTTCACCTTTGGGAACCTGAGTCATTGGAGAAGACATTCAGGGTGGCAAGAAAAGTTGAAAGCAAAATCATGGCAATAAGGAAGTCTACCAATCACAACTATAAAGATGGAAGTGTTGCTGCTCCTAGCCTTCGACAACCTACAAGGTTGACACCACAACATTTGGAGGAAAAAAGAGCAAAAGGGATTTCTTACAGTTGTGATAGAAAATACACGAAAGGTCATAAGTGTGCTGAGAAGAAATTATTCTACATATATTGTGAAGAGGAGGAAGAAAAGGAACAAGAAATATCAAAAGAGGAGGATATACACCATGAACCAACCGCATAGAAAGAAGAAATGAATCTGACCATATCTAGTAATGCATTAGCAAGAATTACCTCTTCAAACCCTCAAGATAGAAGGATATATCAATAAGAAAATGCAATAGTGTTGATTGATTCAAGTAGTATCCATAATTTTATTCATTGTAAGATAGCCAAGGAATTTAGTTTCTTCCTATATCCAGCACCAAAGTGTCAAGTGATGATTGCAAATTAAGGAACTATAAATTGCTCTAGAAAGTGTCATAATATCAACCTAACCATGGGAAAATATGTATTGAATGGTCCAATTCTTTCCATTCCAATGGGTGGTGTTGATGTTGTTTTAGGAGTCCAAAGGTTACAATATTTGGGGATGATAGCTTTCAATTTTCAAGAATTTTTCTTGAATTTTTTTGGGAAGGAAAGGAAGTTGAATTAAGGGGTATCACAGGGAAACCAGGAAGGATAATTAGCTCTAATGGCATGAAAATTATTCTGAATAAATAAAAATGGGACGTAATTGCAAAATTATGCTCACTAGGGGTTCAAACATCCAAATCATCTATTTCTCCAGATCTCAAAAAAGTCTTGGACAATCATTCCAAGGTGTTTGAGACTCCCAAAGGCCTCCCACCTATTATTGATCATGATCATGCTATTCACTTGATTCCAGGAAGTGTTCTTCCAAACGTCAGGCCTTACAGATATCTTTATGCCCAAAAGAGTGAAATTGAATGTATGTTTTTAGAAATGCTAGAGGCTGGTATAATTCAACCTAGTCAAAGTTATTTCTCTGCTCCAGTAGTATTGGTGCACAATAAGGATGGATCATGGCGTATGTGTCCACATTATAGGGGGCTCAACAAGCTCACTATTAAATATAAATTTCCCATTCATGTCATTGATGAATTGTTGGATGAATTGCATGGTGCAATTTACGTCACTAAGCTGGATCTTCATCCAGGATATCATCAAATTAAAATGAAGACTGAATACATTCTAAAAACAACATTCAAAACTCTTGAGGGTCATTATGAATTTTTGGTCATGCCTTTTGGCCTTACTAATGCACCTTCCACATTTCAAGGTTTGATGAATTCCATTTTCAAACCCTTCCTTAGGAAATTTGTGCTAGTATTTTTTGATGATATACTAATCTACAACAAGTCTTGGAAGTATCATGTTCAACATGTTGACAAGGTGCTCAAACTATTGGAGGAGAAACAGTTATATGCAAAAACCTCCAAATGTTTCTTTGGAGTACAAGAGGTGGAATATTTGGGTCATATTGTATCTCATGAGGGCATTAAGGTAGACCCTAACAAAATTAAAGCCATTAAGGAATGGAAAAACCCCACAACCATAAAGCATATCCGAGGATTTCTCGGGTTGTGTTGAAGGCTTGAAATTCTCTGCCTACAACATTATAAGGGAGACCACCTGGTCGGGAACTTAGAGTAGATCATTTTCCATTGAAATGGTGGTTCCGACTGGTTAAACTAGGTCCAATTACCTTCTCTCTATATTCCATGGCTTAAAATATGACTTTCATCTACAAATAGAGAAGAGACATCAAATCAGCGCTCTTGCTGATTATGCAAGAAAGTGATCCTTAAGTTGATCTGGGGCTCAGCCAAGCCACAACTAAAGTTTGCCTCTTTGGGAAGAGGACTTCTAGGAATGTAGAATTAAATCGAAATGCAAAATTATTCTAAAATGCAAGCAAAAGGAAAAGTATCCTTATCCTATCTCAATTAGGGAGATATAGTTCTAACCCAACCGAGAGCATAATATTTAAATGATTGGGCTTTAAATATGTATGGCTTATAATGAATATCAAGTTAACGAAGTAGTTCAATTAACTGACATTATGAATGCCAAAACACATTCTGTTCAGAGATTTAGTAACATAAATAATTAATCAACAACATTAAGAAAGTAGTTCACAAAATGATTATGATTATTAAATCAATAACTCGAATGATTAAACAATAATATAATAAAATAGTTCACCTAATATTATTATTTGTTAAATCAGAATTAAAAGACAGATTTTTTTGAGCAAATAATTACTCAGAAATTAGAATTCAACCCACAAGAGCAGAGATAAATAATAACACATTATTGAGGCAAATTACTCACATTGACAATAGTGCACAAACATGAATAAAATGACACATTTCTGCCATCAAAAAATGAAATTAGTATTTAAAACAATATTATTATAAATACCAATTTATTGAGTCTGTTTCTTTAGCACTGGTCTCCAACAGTCACTTACAATGCTTTGAACTTTTGATTTTAAAACAAGAGTTGCAATAGTGCAAGCTCTGTTCGTCATACATAATTCAGAATGCAAAATAAAAATGCTCAATAATCTCCCAGATCTGAGATTTTCTCTCCTCTCACCTACAACTCTAAATCGTCATTACAATAGTGCTTTTAAGATATCCAGAATTGCAGAGAAGAGAAGCCCCTAATACATTCTACAATCTACTATTATAATTTTATAAAAAAGAATTCTCAATAGGAAAGTTGTTGAAGAGTAGTTATGCTCAATCAATTTTCATTGGCCCAAAATCCTATTCTTCTATTGCTGGAGCATTCTCATTGATTGAATTTTTTTTCTACTCATCTCTTCAACTATTTCCCTGCGAAAAATCAATCAAAATTTAATTAAATTGCAAATTAAAATCAAAATAATAAATCTGGAATATAAAACATATCCAATCAAAACTCAATTACATAATTAAATAAAAAGAAATATGAGCTTTTTATTGATGTTTGTGAAGATACAATTGGTCAAGAAGAACATAGACGAATGAATCAACACTCAGTAGGAGCTGTGAGCAAATGAAAATGCAGAAAATTAAACTCATAAAATTAGTTTTGTTAAAAAATTCAGGGCTTGATCTTCTGTTGAATTTTAGACCCATTAAATGATAAAATATAGTTATGAAACTACTTCATAAATATTCTCCATGATTTAATCCATCCAACGAGCCGTCTTGGGCCTTATTTGGCTAAGTAAAACTCAACTTATGAGCTTCTAAAGTTGAGGAGTCAAAACTGCGAGAATTCTAAAAAATTTGTTGCCTAGGTAAAAAATAAGAAATTTTTAGTTAAAATTAAATCCTAAATTAAATTATAATTGTTTGTTAATTTGTATTAATTTAATTGTAATTACATGATTAAATTTAATTAATTATGAATTAACAACATTTAATTAATTATAAAAAAAATTATTAATTATAAAAATAAAATTATATTTTTTTTTTCCAAAGAAAAAAGCGAACTTTTTATTGAGCAGAATAAAAAGTTACACGCATATGCCTGGGCATTCCTTTTGCTGTATGATGACCTCATACAACTACTACAAAAAAGACAGTCTTTTCTGCACAAAAAGCTGACCAATGTATTCTCTGATGACGTAAACTTCAAACACAGTTTACGTTTTTAGCAAAAATTAAAATTATATTATATTATATAAAAAATAAATTAATAATCAATATTTTTAATATATAACAAACTATATTAAAACTCATAACTAAACAAAAACTCAAATCAAACCAATATGTGTTATGGTGGGAGGTTAATGAAGGAGAGAGGAGTTATGAGGGTGAGGTGGAGTCAGGCATGGAATTTCAAATCCTCTCTGTCTCTCAAATGGAAATTTGTTGACGTTTTTGTATTTTTCATGCCCTTCATTTTACGTTCTACACAAATTTGTGAATGTCAACCTCCCCTTATCTCGAAACTCTCTTTCAATTACTTTTGCATCTCAAGTTTTATTAATCTTCCTCTAAAGGTGCCTTGTTTTTTCCTAAGTTAGCATAAACATGTTAATTGTTGCAATTTTATTCCATAGTAATATCTTTTGTTTAATTTTCTCTTTTTTTAATCATATAGTCTCTTATTTTCAAATTAAAGGAATAAGTTATTTCATTCTCAATTTTATTTTATGTTATAAAATATTTGACGTTAAAAATTATTTCAATTTGCAAAGTGGATTTAAGGATATAGATTTTGTTATTCATATGATAACTTTCTATTTATATAATGAAAAATAATTAGACCTTAATTCCATTAATTTTTATATCTTTCAATTTTATATGATTTTAATTTAGTATATATATGTGTGAGGGGGTATGTGAGAGAGAGAATTGATAAAGAAAAAAACTACTAAGACTCATACTTAATGCTTTTGACTAAAAGATTTATAATAATGAGATATTCATAATTTATTTTTATTCTATCCATAATTTATTTTTATTCTTACTCATACAAAGCATTATAAATTCTTCACACTTTTGAAAATATAAGCAAAACATCTAATCCTTACATATTTTTCTCCACTGGAAAAATCGTAATCTTTCATTATACTTGAAAAATTACATATTGTAGATGCTTTTATGCATATGCAGTTGTCTGTCAGCCTTCAAAGGGCTCAGTATCTGATCAACAAAATATCAGCTTATAACCAAAATACATACGCAGGATGTTCAATGATAATCTTCTATTTATATGTACATATTGCCACGCAGGGCCCTGTAGTATATGTTCTATTCATTATATACATAAAAATGTTCCAAAATATCATTTTTTTTTATCAGATATATAGATCAAGGGCTATCCGCCCTATGATACCGTGGGTCTAAGTATGGTCAATGATAGTACTGGTATGCGTTTGTCCCACGCTGTTCCTGGATCAACCACTCTCCTCGAGGAAGTGACGTGGCCTCCTTGGATAATTGGTCGACACTGTTGTTGTGTTCCCTATAGATATGATTGCAAGTAATGTCATTAAATTGTGCCTTCAAAATATTTATATCATCCAAAATATTACTGAGTTTATGTGTGTGGCAGACAGTAATATTATTGAAACAATCTATAATAATCTTCGAATCTCCATAAATATGAATATTCATGCAGTTATGTCCCAAAGAGAAATGCAGGAGGTGACGAAGAGTGATGAGTTCGGCAAAATTATTTGAACCGTTCCCCAATCCCATCTGGACTTTGTAAATATGCTGTTCACTGATGTACAGGATAAAACCACCCCCACAACCCTGCTGCTAGGTTGCACCATCAAAAAAAGCCCAAGGGATGTTTTTATCAATATGTGGAGGGTCGTGGGGTCTTCGGGGATGACGCTGGGGTGGCTCAGGTAGCTCATTGTAGGCCGATATAATTAGCACTGATAGGTGAGACCAACTCATAGGTTTGTCATCAAAGATGATCCGGTTCTGGGATAACCAAAAATACCAACTAATAATAAGAGGAAGACTCTGAAGTTTTGATCCTTTATGCCGGTGGTACCATATTTCCCATACTCCATTTATATTATCACCTTCCCAAGTGCCCATGTAATGAATAGAAGAAGAGATGATTTGCCATAGGTTCGTCAAAGTTGTGCAATGCAAGAATAAGTGTGAGATCGATTCTACTGCATTTTTGCAGAGTGTGCACCAGGTAGGTCCATAGAATGCTCGGTGCATAAGGTTTTCGCCTATGGGAACTATGCCTTTTAGGATGCACCAGAAAAAGAGTTTTGTCCTAGGAGGTGCAGTAATATTTCAAATTGCCTTCCACCAAAAGGTAATCAGATCCGGTACCTTATGTGAGATAACCGTTAAGTATCCCGCCTTTGGAGTATATATACCGCTATCAGAGTGATGCCATATGAGCTCATCCTGTCCCTGTTTGATCCTAATGTGCGATTATGATAGAGCGTTTATATAATTGTTCCATTCATGATGCCAACAGAGTGGTAGATTAATCTGGTGTGCAGGTTTCCATCGCTGTGCAAATATAGAGGTGTTGTGAGTATCCACAATGTCAGCAAGGACCTTGATCTCATGAGAATTTAGATACCGAATTAGCTGTCTTAATAAAATATGTCTGCCACCACTCCCATTCCATGGGTCGACACCAATTCGGACCAGAGATCCATCATTAACTTTCCAAACCAGGTTATCCCTGATGAGGGGTAGTGAATTTAAAAGTGCTTTCCATACAGAAGAAATGCCAAATTTGGGCCAATTTGGAAGCCAGACCCATTCCATGATGTTCAGAGGCCAAATGTATTTGTGATATGAGATGCTGGTCCAAAGATTATGTCCAGTGAGCAAAGTCCAGCCCATTTTGGCTGCTAGTGCGTGTGTAAAGAGGGGTAGGTCTTTTAATCCCCAGCCTCCCCATTTTTTGGGCAACGCTATCTTCTTCCATCCAACCCAAGCAAATATTTGCTTGTCTTGGTTCCCATTCCATAGATATCTGTTACATATTTGGTGCAATCTTGCCAAGATGCTTTTCGGTATCCAAGCAAGTGCCATCCAATAGACAGGCGTAGCCTCCAATACAGATTTCACTAAGGCTAGTCGACCTACTCTGGATAAGAAACGATGACTTCATATGCATAGTCGCTTTTCCAATTTTGTGACAAGCCAAGTCCAGTCATTTATCTTCTGGAAAACAGGCTTAATCCAGAAACCTAGATATTTAAGGCCACAGTCTTGTGGGCTAATGCAGTATGGAAACAGTTGATGAGAAAAATGAGTCTCCTGTATGGAGGTTCGGGTAAGAGTGATAGTTGATTTTGAATGATTTGCCAGCATCTTAGTAGCAGATGAGAAAAGGGAGAGGATTTTCGAAAAAGTTCGAGAGTCCCTGATACTGCCATCAAGAAAGATGAGAACATCATCCACGAACAGAAGATGGGTAAGGAAACAGTCATCAGAAATCTTGAGCCCACCAAGGTCCCCATCTCTCTTTGCTGAAGCAATCAAACGACTAAGACTATCCATGACAATCAAGAAGAGAAGAGGTGACAGGGGAAAACCTTGTCTGAGACCTCGTTTAGAATGGAAAAAATGAGAAGCAGACCCATTGATCAGAACACTGAAAGTAGGTGTGGATATATAGGCCATGACCCAGGTAATGAAAGGATTGGGAAAGCCCAGGTGGATAAGGAGCATCTTGAGGTAGAGCCAGCTGACACGGTCAAAGGCCTTTGCCAAATCAATCTTTAGGGTGATGGCTTTATGGTGTCTGGTCCAAATAGTGTGGAAAGCTTCTTGGGCCGAGCCGATGGCTTCATGGATTTGGCGGTGTTCTAAGAAAGCAAATTGTTGAGGAGCAATGTGACGGGACAAGATAGGGCGAAGGCGATTTGCAATGATCTTAGAGATGATCTTATAGAGACAGTTGCACAATGAGATGGGACGGTAATCATCGAAAGAGGCTGGGGAATCAGATTTGGGAATAAGGGCGATGAAAGTTGTGTTGATGGCATTATACATAGTCCTTGATTCTCTGCATTCCTCCACAACCCTTAAAAGATCATAACTGATAAGCTCGTAGAAAGCAAGGTAGAATTCAATGGTCCAACCATCTGGACCCGGAATTTTATCCTTTTTGAACCATTTTAAAGTACCCTCAAGTTCCCCTGATGTCACAGGGTCAAATAACGACACAGCCTCATCCTCGTTTACAAACATGGGGAAATGTCTAGCAATATTGATAATATCAGCAATAGTTGAGCCAGGAGGTTGTTTATAGAGGTTTCTGAAATGAGAAGATCCCAGGTGAGAGAGCTTGTTGAAAGTATCAGCCACACCTCGTTCTGGCAATGGAATGTTCCATATAGTATTCGTGACATTTTTGCCTTTTGCGTAGTTTTGGAAGAGCCTCGTGTTGTCCTCTCCTGCTTTTAACCATATGGCTCTGCTTCGAAGTCGAAGGGATTCCTCTCTATCTTTTAGTATCTTTGACTTCTTGTTTTCTAGCTCCACCAGGTGGGATTTATCTTCTGTAGTGATAAACCCTAAACCTCGCTCATCCAGTAAGGAACTGAGTTCTGATTCGATATACATGAGAGCAGAGTTTTCCCTCTGGTATTTTTCTTTGGCCCATTTGATAGAGAGGTGCTTGAGCTGAGATAGATTGTAGCAGAAACCTTTGGCTAGTGAGTCTGATCGATCGATCAGATTAGCCACCCAGAATTCCTTGACCATATTAATGTAAGATGGGTCTTTCAGCCAACCGTGGTTAAACTTGAAAGGAGCTTTTGGCTTTTGGTGAGGTCCCAAGATTTCCAGGTAAATAGGGTAGTAATCTAAAATGCCTCCAGTGCCGACCCATTGTTTGTAAAAATGCAGCTGCTGTATAAGGGGCCCTTTCATGATGAATCTGTCTAGTCTGCGAGTTAGGGCTACCTCACTAATTCTTCTGTTCCTCCATGTGGGGAGAGGTTTATTCATAGGAACATCAATCAGCTAATGTCTCTCTAGTAGATTAGACATGTAGCCTGTGATCAATTCCACTTGAGCCATGGATCCCCAAGATTCCCCATATCCCAGGGAGAAATTAAGGTCACCCCCAATGATTATGTTGTCTGCAGAGAAGATGGTGAACCCCAGTAGGTTTTGCCAAAAAAGCTCCCTTTGTTGACATGGACCATAAATGTTGATAACCCGAAGGCTGGTCCCTAGGTCTGCCGAGATGATATCAATACCCATAATCCCCCTACCTCCCCAAGAAGCTATAGGTTTGGTAGATGAAGGATTGTAGCCAATCGCAAGGACCCCTGATCGCCCAATAGAATCCATAGCCAAAAAATTCCATCCCAGAAATATAGAGGTAAGAGAAACAGAGATAGAATCAGTAGGGCCAAGAGTCTCTTGGAGAAGAATGGGGTTGACAGGTACAGTCTCAAGGAGTCTACGCAGAGCTAGCTTCTTAGAGGCACTCGCCAGGCCTCTGCAGTTAAAAGATAGGCATTTCATGATGGTAGACCGCCAGGGGTGTTCGCTGCTCTAAGAACCCCGTCAAGAGTGGATTGGCGGCCTAAGGCAACCTCTGCTCCAACCCGCCTGATGGCTTTAGACATGAAAGATTTTCTCCCTCGAGTAGACATGGGGACCGACCCAGATATGGCAAGACCCAAACTAGCAATTTTCAGAGGGGATCCGTGAGAATGAGTGCGCGGGCGAAGGTTATAATGGTGTGACTTAGACCCCCAAGATGAGGATGGGGAGGAGGTGGGCGAAGGAAGAGAATGCAGAGAGGGAACCGAAGGTGCATAAACAGGTGAGGTGGGCAGAGTGCAATGTGCAGATGATATGGGAGGATAAATAATGGAGGAACAATGAGATATACAAGACGAAAGAGGGGAGAGAGATGTACCTGTAGCAATGGCAGCTCCAACAACTGCCCTAGATCTGGTAACCGATGGCGAGAAGGTTCTACGAGCGTGAACTGCTGCCTTTCGTGTTATATTGACAAAAGGTCCTGGAGCCGTTGTACGCTGGATGGCCGGACAAACAGTCCTAGAAGGAGCTGATATAGGGGCCTCCTCCGGCTTCTTATTGAGTGGGAAGTCCTTGAAAATATGTCCCACTTTGTGGCATCAACGACAATGGAAAGGGACCCCTTCGTAGTCCAGTATCTGTACCCTTCTATATTTCCCCCAATGAAGGGTGATATTCTCCTCCAAACCCTCACGGGTATCCAAGTACACTAATATGCGTGCAAGGGTTCTGTTCCTGGACTCTATGAAGGTTCGATCGTGGTCAAGGTATGACCCCAGAGCATTCCCAATACGGATGAAGACCTCCTCACACCAGTACTGTAGGAGTAGTCCAGGCAGCCGAACCCACAGTGGACCTGCCCCAATTTGTTCCCTCTCTGGATCAAAAAGAGGACTCCATCTCTTTAATAGAACCAGAGCCATCTCAATGTGCCAGTATCTGGCAAGAACCAAGTCTGTGTAGTTCTCTTTAGCAAAATGAAGGGCAAACCAACCTCTTGGTAAGACTTGTACCTCTGGTAATTCTTTGAGAACGCCCCCCCAGATCTCCTTTACCCATTGAGTGAGCCGAGTAGTCGAATACGCCCTTCCACAGACATGTCCAACAAGAATGGTGCTGGCCATGATAGCTGCTTCCCCGATGGCAGCAACCTCGCCAAAACTAATCGAGATATCCTTTGAGGTCGCTTTCATGCACTTTGTTATTTTCTTCCCTGTGCGAGGTGCAGATGGGTGGTCCGCTAATGGGTCCGGGAGCCATCCAACGGGTTGGATTTTGCAGATCTAACCCTTACTGCTGGAGTCTCAAAACAACCCGAAGGCGAGTGAAAAGGATCGGATGGGTTAGTGGCTACCGAAGGATGAGGCCCAACAGAGGTCCCCGCAAGGAAGGATGAACCAGGCGGGTGCGAATCAAAGGATGACGACGGAGGCGTGATAGTGGATAGAAAATGGAGGGTCCCAGGGGACAGAGTGGGGAGGTCCAGCACAGGAGAACCCCGAGGGGAGTTTCTGGCAGAGGGAGGAGCAGAGCGGTGGTCCAGCAGGGCTACCACCGGCGAGGAATAAGGTGGAAACAGATTCGATGGGAGGCTAGGACCAGCAACAACGGATGAAAAATTAGGGCATCCAAAAATTACGCGGTCAGGATGTGGATCTTCAGAGTAATCATCCTCCTCCACTTCCATTGAGTCTCCCAATATAGCAGTAGACATCCTGATAACGACAGTTGGACCAGAAAGACTGGTAGGGTAACAGCTCAAAGACAACTACGGGTAGTGCGGGCAGTGGTAACAGTATGCAGAAGGAGGGTTAACCAAATCCTTATGGTCGGTCGCAGAGCTCTCCATCTCGATCCTTACTTCTTATTTAAGGGTTATGTGTTATAATTATATTAAATTGAACTTCAATTTCATTTAATTGTTAAAACATAATTTATAAAACAACCCAAAATATATTATAACTAATTAAATCAACATTAAACCTAAAAAAAACAATTAAATTATTTTTAAAAGTCCACCAAAAAATACAATTAAATTATTTTAAAAAATACATAATAGCATTTTGATTTTAAAAAAAAAGAAAAAAAAAGAGAAAAGCCTCCAACCTCAAGTGCATACCACTCACTGAAACAACTAAATTTTTATTAACCTCAAACCATGTACATTCATAAAACTCATAAAACTAGCCGCCTCAATCAACCGTACAACCTCAACAATCACATTGGGAGTAAGTCCTAGCATTTCTTTAACAAATCAAAAACACCTCAAAATACTTCAGTGCTTTACTGCATTGATAGCAATGATGTAAACTATAAACATTTTAAACCTTGGTTGGGCATGTGAGTGGGATTAGGATGGCCTCTCAACCCTTGAGGAAGTGTGAAGTGCATAGATACGCTTATGTCAATAAATTTAAAGTTTTGGGTGCATTCAGTACTAATAGCATGAATGCTAATGGTTTGTAGATTTCTGTGGTGTGGTTTTTGAGAGATTGAATTCGGATATTCCACAATGTTCATTTTTTATTTGTCGACATTTCGAGTCTAGACCAAGACTCATCATCAGGACTGATTTACAGAGAAGTGAAAAGTGTGTAATAAATATGGTATAGGTGGGCTGTCAAGTT
>APFE030370517.1:291783-321223 GCA_000404065.3 Pinus taeda
CCTTCCTTGTGGACCTTTGGAAGGCCATAGATCCTAGGTGTAATGGGGCTGCCCTCTATGAGTTTCTGGGAAAGAGGATTAGTGGAATTACACGACTTGATCGCAAGAGCGACTACTCTAGAAACCCTTTTAAGAGGATTTTTAGCAGGTTTTTTATAGCTTCTACTATTGCAAAGATGATCTAACATCTTATTTCGGTAATCCTCTCTGTCAAGGATGACGGCGGCCCCTCCTTTATCCACTTTCAAGACAACGACATCATGATTCTGGTTTAAGGTTTTTTGAGCCTCAGACTCAGCTTTGCTGATATTACTCCGGGGAGGTTTTGCTCTCCTCAGGGCCACAACACAATCTTTCCTAATCGTGTCTTTAGTCTTATCAGGAAGGTCCTTAATGCCAAATTCCACACCGCAGATGATGTCTTCAACAAGAATTTTTCTAGGAGCTAAGGCAAAATTAAGACCTTTTCCTAAGAGACTGAAAACAGAAGGGGGAAAGGAAAAACTGGACAGATTGATTACCTTATTGTCCGGGGGGAGATGACGAGAATATCCTCCAAGGTTATAATTATTGTTATTGAAGAATTTCTTACTATTTTTATTATTATTACTATTCTTCTCGAAATTCATATTCTCATTCCTAACTGCTCCTTTATTATTATAATAATTATTACTATTCACTTTAATATTATTGTCCTCATCTTTGCTTAGATTATTATCACTATTAATTTCCTTATTCCTAGTTACCATATTATCATAGTTACCATCATCGTTACAATTCCTATTATTATTATTTGCTTTACTATTATTGTACCTAATAATATTAAAATTATTAATACTATTGCATTCATGGTCCTTTTTACTATCATTATTATTATTATCATACATATTGTTATTATTTGATATACTATTATTATAATCCATAATACTCTTATAATTCTTATTTTTCATATAATTATTACCACCTTTATTATTATTACTGTGGATGAAATTGGCAAACTCACCTTTGCACAAACCAGAAGGGTTATTAACCGGGAAGCTATCACCCAATCCGCTCATGCAAGAGTCCACACGAGGAGACGCACCTGAACAGCCGCCGCTCAGATCCGCAGAGAGCTTACCATCGATCGCCAGCCTGCCACTGAACTCTGGTTGCTGAGAATGGTCCAGATACCTAACGATCGGAGACTTACCATCAAGATTCGGGGTTGAGAGCACCGCAACCGCACCAATCCTGGATCGACCGGAGCTGCAGATTGAAGGGGAGGCCCGCAAAAGAGAGGAGCTTGATCGAGAACCAACACCAGTGCTGGTCGAGGGTGGAGAGTGGATTGGTTTACCGCGCAGACTGGAATTGCTGCCGGACTCATCGCTGGAATCAGAAGTTTAGAGAGACCCTTGAAATAAAAAAAAGGCCTAAAAATCTTAATAGGGATGACGGCTGGAAGATTAGCAGTTGCTGGATCCCAACCCTGTCTTCCTAGCCTCCTCATTCCGACTTGTCTTGTGTTTCGTGTTCCTCCCTCAATCTGGTTTGAATGATATAATTAATAATAATCGTTTCTTTTGAACCCTTTTCCTAATAAATGAAATTGACCTTATGATACAGTTGTAACATGAACTATTATAAATAATACAATAATAGCCCATGTAATAATAATAATATTAGTCCTTTAGAAATTATTACTAGTAATATTAGCCAAAATTAATATTAATGATATTATTATTAACTACTATATCTTAATATGTGATATTCGTTTGTATTTAGTACTTTCTCATAATAGTAATATAATCTATTGATTAAAATTATATAAATTAAATAAAATATGATTAAATAAATAAAATTAATAATTCCTTAGTTTTAATTAAGTTCTTAGATTAATTTCGTTAATAATAATAAGGGGTTATATAATAATAAATTTATTTCATTTATTTTTTCTAATAATTTAAATATAATATTATTTATTAATGATATTAATATAATATTTAAATATCAATATATTAGTAATATTAATTAAATATTTAAATATTTTTTTTCCATTATGTAATATCGGTAATATATATATTAAATAAATATATTATTAATAAGATTAATATATTATACAATATATAAATAAAATTAAAATTAATTATTTAATTAAGTTCGATCTAAATATACTTTTAATAATAAAATGGTAGGTATATAATAACAATATTACATTAATTAATATTATATAATGGTAATATATAGAAATTATATATAATATAATAATAATGAATAATAATTAATTAATATAATAATTAATATTATTAAATGTTATAATATAAAATAATATTATATATTATTTATATATATATATATCCTAATATGATATTTATCATATATATATATTATATATGCTATATATAAATATATATATTTATATATATAATATAAAAGAATAACAAATAAATTGATAAATAAATTAATTATGTAAAATTTGGGTCCCTCCCCTTGGGCCTGGTCAAATCTAGCCGTTAGAGGTCCTTTAACCGTTACTCAGAAAATTTCGCTGTTGGAATGGCCTGCTGTCCCTATTTAACTTATCGCTCAGATTGGATCTTCAACTTGTCCTGACGATGAACCACACTGGTTGGTTCGAAACACGTCGATGAATGATTTTTTATGTGATTTTGCCGAAATTATTCTCACAAACAAGATTATGGATCACAAAAGTCTGAATTCTTTAATAATTTCCCTGCACGGAGAAGCCAATGCAAATAAAGTTCATCGTTTCGAGCAGACATGCATGCAGGTCACAAAGTTGAGGTCCGATCTGACATTTCTTAAGCGATGCAAGGATTCCTCAGTTATTCCTGACTTTGCCCTAATTAAGCATAACCTCAATAACCCCAGGAATCAGGGCATTTTTCTAAGGGCGAGCTTAGGGTTAGTTAGATCTAAAATTTGCAGAGTAAGGAAGAAGCTTGACCATCTTTCTCGGCTTCTTCTGGCTTCGCATCTTGAACTTCCGAGTCTTTTCCCCGCGCCCCTTTGGACAAGGATCGATGCCTGCTCGGCTCTTAAATCCCAACGATTGGAGGAGTTACTCAAGCTCAGGCAGTCCGCCAAGTTTCTTAAGCTTTCCAGGTGTTCGGCTTTGCCCTCTGATTTATCCTCTGATCCTCAATCAAACAGTCGGGTTTCGATGGGCCAGGTTTCCTTCCTCAAATCTTGGGGTTTAGGTGCTCCTTTATCGGTCTGCTCCGATCTGCCCTCCTCCTGCTCTGAAAAGTCGAGGGACCACGTGGAGATTGGATTACCCAGCGTTGATTCCGACAGCGATTCCAGCGATGAGTCCGGCAGCAATTCCAGTCCGCGCGGTAAACCGGTCCACTCTCCACCCTCGACCAGCACTGGTGTTGGTTGTCGGTCAAGCTCCTCTCTTCTGCGGGCCTCCCCTTCGATCTGCGGCTCCAGTCAATCCAGGATTGGTGCGGCTGCGGTGCTCTCAGCCTCGGATCTTGATGGTAAGTCTCCAATCGGCAGGTATCCGGACCATTCTCAGCAGACAGAGTTCGGTGGCTGGCTGGCGATCGATGGTAAGCTCTCTGCGGATCTGAGCGGCGACTGTTCGGGTGCGTCTCCTCGTGTGGACTCTTGCATGAGCGGATTGGGTGATAGCTTCCTGGTTAATAACCCTTCTGGTTTGTGCAAAGGTGAGTTTGCCAATTTCATCCATAGTAATAATAATAAAGGTGGTAATAATTATATGAAAAATAAGAATTATATGAGTATTATGGATTATAACAATAGTATATCAAATAATAACAATATGTATGATAATAATAATAATGATAGTAAAAAGGACCATGAATGCAATAGTATTAATAATTTTAATATTATTAGGTACAATAATAGTAAAGCAAATAATAATAATAGGAATTGTAATGATGATGGTAACTATGATAATATGGTACCTAGGAATGAGGAAATTAATAGGGATAATAATCTGAGCAAAGATGAGGACAATAATCTTAATAATAGTAAAGTGAATAGTAATAATTATTATAATAATAAAGGAGTAGTTAGGAATGAGAATATGAATTTCGAGAAGAATAGTAATAATAATAAAAATAGTAAGAAATTCCTCAATAACAATAATTATAACCTTGGAGGATATTCTCGTCATCTCCCCCTGGACAATAAGGTAATCAATCTGTCCAATTTTTCCTTTCCCCCTTCTGTTTTCAGTCTCTTAGGAAAAGGTCTTAATTTTTCGTTAGCTCCTAGAAAAATTCCTATTGAAGACATCATGTGCGACGTGGAATTTGGCATTAAGAACCTTCCTGATAAGACTAAAGACACGATTAGGCAAGATTGTGCCGTGGCCCTGAGGAGAGCAAAACCTCCCCGGAGTAATATTAATATTATAAATTATTAAATAATAAAATAATAATTCTCTTAGTCTTAATTAAGTTTAGATGTATTAGATCTTCGTTTTAATATAAAATAAGGGTATATAATAATTAAATATTTACATTATATTTATTCTAATTGATTTAATAAATAATATTTATTTAATGATATTAATAGATTATTGGTTAATATCCTAATAATATTAATATATTAATTAATATTAATAATTTTTTTTTTTATTTTTATTTTTCCATTTATTGTAATATGGTAAATATAATAATTATTAAATTAATATATATTAATAGAATTTAATAATATAATAAATATATAAATAAAAAAATATAAATAAAATTAAAAATTATTTAATAGTTCCAACTCTAAATAATTACCTTTAATATAAATAGTACGTATTATAATAATATGTTACCTTTATTTATTCTAAATGATTTTAAATACAATAATATTTATTAATGATATTAATATTTAGTATAATGGGTAAATGAATAGAATATGTATATAATAATATAATTGGTAATATAAAATGAATGTTAATAAATCAGTTAATTTAATATGATTATATATATTATATTATTATATATATATTAATTATAGTTTATATATTATAATTTTCATAGATAAGAATAAAATTGAAAATAAATAATTAGTAAAATTTGGGTCCCTCCCCTTGGGCCTGGTCAAACCTAGCCGTTAGAGGTCCTTTAACCGTTACTCGAAAAATTTAGCTGTTGGAATGACCTGCTGTCCCTATTTAACTTATTGCTCAGATTGGATCTTCAACTTGTCTTGACGATGAACCACACTGGCTGGTTCGAAACACGTCGACGAATGATTTTTTATGTGATTTTGCCGAAATTATTCTCACAAATTGAAAGGCATGATCAAAAGTAGAAGAATTCCTCTTACCATTAAACTTTACCTGAGATAAGAGTCATACTACTTCTGGTGGAGAATTGGCATATGCACGTCCATAAATACAACTCTAAATTGGAAGTTTGAGAGGAGTCATTGTGATTAAATAAAATTTTAAAATACAAAAAATTCAATAGACAACAAGTCTTCAAGCCCTCCTTCTAGCGCCAAAAATGCTGAAGGCTCAAAATTCTCTGCCTACAACATTAGGAGGGAGACCACTCGGTTGGGAACTTAGAGCAACTTTCTTTTTGTTGAAATGGTGGTTCTCACTGGTTAAACTAGGTCCAGTTACCTTCTCTCTATATCCAATGGCTTAAAATATGACTTTCATCTACCAATAGAGAAGAGACATCATATCAGCCCTCTTACTGATCAGGCAAGAAAGTGATCCCTAAGCTGATCTGGGGCTAAGCCAAGCCACAACTAAAGTTTGCCTCTTTGGGAAGAGGACTTCTAGGAATGTAGAATTAAATTGAAATGCAAAA
Source organism: Pinus taeda (assembly GCA_000404065.3). Classification (NCBI taxonomy): domain Eukaryota; kingdom Viridiplantae; phylum Streptophyta; class Pinopsida; order Pinales; family Pinaceae; genus Pinus; species Pinus taeda. Next base: position 297,579 of record APFE030370517.1, read on the forward strand.
TTATTCTAAAATGCAAGAAAAAGGAAAAGTATCATAATCCTATCTCAATTAGGCAGATATAGATCTAACCGAGAGCATAATATTGAAATGATTGAGATTTAAATATGTATGGATTATAATGAATATCAAGTTAACGAAGTGGTTCAATTAACAGACATTATGAATGCCAAAACACATTATGTTCAGACAAAAATAATTAATCAACAAGATTTAGAAAGTAGTTCACAAAATGATGATGATAATTAAATATATAACTCGAATGATTAAACAATAATATAAGGAAATAGTTCACAGAATATTACTGTTTGTTAAATTGGAATTAAAAGACATATTTTCTGAGAAAATAGTTACTTAGAAATAAGATTTCAACCCACAAGAACAAAGATAAATAATAACATATTATTGAGACAAATTACTCACATTGACAATAGTGAACAAATATGAATAAAATGACACATTTATTCCATAAAAGATGAAACTAGTATTTAAAACAATATTATTATAAATACCAATTTATTGAGTCTATTTCTCTAGCTCTGGTCTCCAAGGGTACTTTATAATGCTTTGAACTTCTGCTGTTAAAACAAGAGCTACAATAGTGCAAGTTTTGCCCTTCACACATAATTCAAAATGAAAAATAAAAATCCTCAATAATCCCCTAGATCTGAGATTTTCTCTCCTCTAACCTACAACTCTAAATCCTTATTACAATAGTGCTTCTAAGAATGTCAGAATTGTTGAGAAGAGAAGCCCCTAATACATTCTACAATCTAGTATTTATAATTTTACAAAAAAAGTTCTCAATAGGAAAGTTGTTGAAGAGTAGTTTTGCTCAATCAATTTTCATTGGTCCAAAATCCTATTCTTCTATTGCTGGAGCATTCTCATTGATTGAATTTTTTTTCTCCTCATCTCTTCAACTATTTCCCTACAAAAAATCAATCAAAATTTAATTAAATTGCAAATTAGAATCAAAATACTAAGTATGGGATATAAAATGTATCCAATCAAAACTCAATTACATAATTAAATAAAAAGAAAACTAAACTTTCTATTGAATATCTAATTGGTCAAGGAGAACATAGACGAATAGATTTGCACTCAGTAGAAGCTCTGAGCAAATGAAAATGCAGAACATTAAACTCAAAAAATTAGTTTTGTTAAAAAATTTGGAGTTCGATCTTCTGTTGAATTTTAGACCCATTAAATGATCAAATCTGCTTATGAAACTACAAAGGAGTTCTGTTTGCAAACCAGTTAACTAAATGAGGTGAAACAAGTATCGATGAAAAGCTTTCTAAAAGTCGAATTCAATGAAACAATCAAAATAGAAATATGGCGAAAATGAAAAAAATAGAAAAATTGTAGGATAATTAACTTAATGAAAATCATAAAAGGTGTTTAGCTAAAAATTAATGTAAAGGGTCCCCATTATTTGAAGTAAATGAATGAAAAATAGGGGTGTTAGGTTTTCCCTACAATAGGTTGGCAGGGTATTATCACAAGTTTGTTAAGAATTATGGGAGAATAGTGGTACCTATAACATCATTACTGAAGAAAGATGCATTTACCAAAGAAAGATGCATTTTCTTGGACTGCAGAAGCAACGAAGGCCTTCGAACATATTAAAGAGGTAACGTGCCAAGCACTAGTCTTAGCTACGCTAGACTTCACAAAAAAACCTTTATTACGGAATGTGATGCTTCAGGAAATGGAAATGGTGTTGTTTTAATGCAAGAAGGAAGACCCGTTGCTTTTGAAAGTTGTCCAATCAAAGGAAAGTATTTACACAAGCCTATTTATGAGAAGGAAATGTTGGCAATACTACATGCACTAAAGCAATGGCGACCTTACCTAATGGAAAGACACTTCAAGGTAAAAATAGATCATAATAGTCTTAAATACTTTTTGGAACAATGATTATCTTTAGAAGAGTAGAAAAAATGGGTGACAAATATGGTGGGTTATGACTTTGAAATCATCTACAAAAAAGGAAGGAAAATGTTGTTGTAGATACACTCTCCAGAAAGGATGAAGATGTGGAAGCATTGCTTTGTGCCATTTCTATTATCCAAACTGAGTGGATAACCAAAGCAAGATATGAATGGAAGAATGATGAAGAGGTTTGGTCACTCATTCAAAAGTTGTAGCAAGATCCCAGTACATCTGATACATTTAGCTGGAAAAATGATTCATTATGGTATAAAGATTGCTTATATCTTTGTAAAAATTCTGAAGTCAAAGAAAATATTATTTTGGTCTTGCACACCTCTCCCTTAGGAGGGCACTCAGGATTTTTTAAAACTTACCATAGAGTCAAGAAGGAAGTTTTTTGGGATGGCCTTAAATCTGATTTTTAGAAGTTTGTGGCAGAATGTTTGGTTTGCCAAAAAAATAAAGTTGAGACAATTAATACCCCAGGTCAATTACAACCTTTAGCCATTCCAAGGCAGTGTTGGGAGGAGGTCTCAATGGATTTTATCACAAATTTACCCAAGTTCGAAGGAAAGAGTGTCATCATGGTGGTAGTTGATAGACTTACCAAGTATGCACACTTTTGTGCATGATCTCATCCTTTTAAAGCAAGTATAGTTGCTACTGCAGTTATGGAAACAATTCAAAATCTTAGTGGAAATCCAAAGATTATAGTAAGTGACAGAGATCCCATTTTCACTAGAAATTTTTGGACGAAATTATTTTCTTGTCTTGGTACTCAATTAGCTCATAGCTCATCTTATCATCCTCAATCTGATGGGAAAACCAATATAGTGAACAAATGTTTGGAAGGATATTTTGTTTCTTTGTATCTGATAAATAAACACAATGGGTCAAGTGGTTACCTCTAGCTGAATGGTGGTACAACACTTCCTTCCATACTGCAGCAAAAATGAACACATTTCTGGCACTTTATGGATATCATCCACCATCCATCACATCATCTTTAAGAGAAAATTCTAAGGTTCAAGCAGTGGAAGATCACATTGAGCATTAACAACAAGTTCTCCAACTCTTAAAGGATAACTTAAGATATATGAGTTAGAGGATGACATTGTAAGGAAACAATTTTTTTTATTTGAATTAGAGGTAATGACGATGGTCATAGCTTAGGTGCCAAACACAAGTCATACCTGTGGCTGGAGAAATCAATATTAAACACTATTGATCTCCACTAGCACATGAAGTCACTTTTGGGTGGTGTATTTCTTGACACAAATGATGCCAAGGATGAAATTCTATTGGTCCTTGATAATATTGTGCTGCAAATGAAGGAGATGAACAATAAGTTAATGATAATTGAAGCTAGTGTGGCTCTGAGCACTAGACCAAGTAGACACAAACCTGAGGTGGATGCCTCCACTTCATCCTAGCTTTTCTTATGCTTTCTTTTTCTCTGTTAAATTTTTCCATAGTCTTTAACATGTATGCTAAGGATGTGATACATTATATAGATACTTATCTTATAGTAGCATGGTATAGATAGAATAATATTGTAAACTTTGTTATGTTGAACAATTTATTCTCATGGACTACTAATGTCTTGTTCTATCAATGTTTTGGCTTCCCAAGTGACGACCGTTGATAGGTACAGACCAAAGATATATCTAATTTGTTGTTGATAATAGAATTTATATACTTACAAAAAAACCATCATCCATGAGAACATGGGCATTTAATTAGAAAGAAATTATATTAGGGGTAGCAACCAAAATTGGACCCTTCTCATCCCTTCCAATGGGTTCAAACCTATTGGGCGAATTAATTGTCTTAATAAAAAATCATTTTCTCATACATAAATTATCACCCAAGGTAAGTCTTCTTACTTCAAGGTTATCACACATAGTATATGCAAGAAAGAAATACTAACTAACATTTCTAATCCCTAATTATCACTAAGATTTCTTCTATAAGACCTTGGCACTCAATCAAACCAAAAGTTGTTGTGACTTTTCATACTTGTAGGAATGGAATCAATTCAACAAAAGTTTCATTGTCAAAACCTTAATTATATAAAAATAACACTCCACACAAAATGCTAGAAATGGAATCACACTTGTAGAATAAAATAACGCTCAGCTACTCTAATATAAGTATTGCAAGGAAAATAAATAACACTCAAAATAAATTACTCGCTTGCAAAAAATTATTCAATCACTACCACACATAACCATCAATCCAATCAGAATCAACCCACTCATTAACTGCATAACACATTGTATTAGATGTAATAACAACTAACCAGTATTCTATATTAACAAAGGATTAGAAATATGTAGAAGCAATTCAACAATAGTAGAAGCACACAATTAGTAAGGATTGATCTAGGAATAACTATGACGAAACACGAGCAACTTGTATTAAATATTTTGCAAGCCAATTTAACTAAACAATCACAATAGTGTATCATGCAAGAAACTTGTAACAAGTACAAATTGAAATGACAGGGATTAAAATACAAAAACCTACAAGTGAATTAAGATAACTACGTTAACTCTATAGACATAATGATCCCTGCTAAAGAGGAGGGCCCTTCCTCTTTAGCATGGAACTGGTAAAATCAAAACTCACAAGCTAGCACAACATATCATAAATGAACCATGAACTCTTAGAAGATTGAATTAGATCTGAAAATAAAACAAAATATACATAGTATAACCAATGGTGGTGCTCACCCCCCCACCAAACCTACCATCAGTCATACATTTAATACAAAAATATAAGGGGACGAATTAGAACCAATTCTCCCAAATATGGACTGTCAAAGTTATGGATAGATTTACAAGATATTATGTTTTCTTATTTTTGGAAGATATTCATTGGAGAACAAATCAAGATCTAATTACATTAGATTGATATATCATGAAATCATTTAAGGATAGGCTTGATCTATTTCATTTTCTAATTGGTCGCTCTGTTTGTATTGATGTTAGCTAATGGCTGTGATAATAAAATTTTGATTGAAATAACTGCATGTATCTCCCAATCCATGAAAATTTTGGAGAAACTGATCGAGATTCACCTAATTAGGGATGTTGTAAAAAAACAATGTTGCAAATTTTCCAGATTCGTCTTCATTTCTCTAAAAATCACACCTGAAGTTTATTACTCAATTCATCTTAACACAAGTTGTATGAACTATAGATCATGAGATGGAGCCTTATTTATTTGACCAGAGTATGATTTAGGTAACAAAAAACCGTATAAACATCCCTAGGAACAAAACCCATGTTCCAAAATTTCTCCTGGAGCTATGTAGTTATGCCAACCATGAAGGCTAGTTACAGTAACTGCATAGTAGCCACAAGAACAACACTAGGATAACCATCATCAATAAAACTGAAAATAATCCTTTATACTTCATCAAAATAAACGAAAATAATGATAAGTAACTACTTTAATATTCACAAGATTATTGTGGAAAATTCACGAAGACACACAATAATATGGGTAAAAGACGGGCAAATAAGTACGATAAAATGATTAAAAATTGTTGTTTAGAATGGTGAAAAAGATGACAATTTGGCAATCCAACATCTCCCCCACACCTAAACTTTTGATGCCTTCATGTAAACAATGTCATAGAGTTGACAACAAAGAGTCTCCTAACTTTTCAATTGCACCCAATCTGCATGGTTGTACCAGGCATCTCATTGAGAACAAGAGTAATGGAATGCAATTTTCCATCCTATCTCTATTTTTCTCAGTTTCATGAAACCCATATCCCATGGCATGCTCACCATTTTTTATTCTACCCCTAGTAGATATTGTTGTCCATGTTTCTTTAAGGCTACTAGTTAGGGACAAGTGCAACACACTTTCTTATTTATTTCAAAAAATGTCACTATGATGCAACCTAAGACCTCGACCAACAATCTTCCCTTTACCTTGAATTATTTTCTTGTTGTTTGTACATTTTCCTTCCATGAATTATTCCACCAGAATAATGCAGATGACCTTGATCATTTCTCTTATTCCCACAACAGGTTCTCATGGAGTTGTTTCTCTTCCATATCTAACATTGACTTTTTTGTGGAAGCATTGGTTTATTTTGTGCTATGCTCAACACTAGTTATTATGTGGCAATGTTTATGTTGTGTTGTATTAGGAATGTGTTTAATCTATTGGGTATACATACATGCTATTATAATTGACTTCTTGAGTTGATATGTTAATTGCCTTAGAAAATACATAGTGTTGAGTGCAAAGGTTAAGAAAGAATGATGCTCCCAATTTTTAATGCATAGTAACCAACACTACTTGTTAACACCTTACTTCTTACTCAACTAGTAAATTCACCAATTCTTTCCCAATAGTACCTTAAAACATATTTCAAACAATTGTTGTCACATTTGGTCAAAATTGCATTTTCCATAAAAAGGTCTTCCTAAAGCATGTCTCCATTAGCCAATCATGAACAAAAAATAAGTGATGTAACTTATGATGTATTAATCCACGAATAACTAGGTCAAGTTATCAGTTTTATGTTCAATTCCCATAGCTATCATACCTTCAAAAGTAGCCTTTTAACAATTCTAATGGAGTTGCAACAATCTGATTGCAGTAACCTATACTAGAGTTGCAATAAACTCAAAGGCATTAACATTTCATGCAAAAAAAACTTTAGATCAAGGGGATTTTGGTGTGTGTGTTTATCACCATTTAATGTCATTATCTACCAAAAATCACAAGAAACCATTGCATAGATCCTCAAATATAACAAATAAAATGCTATAGGAGTTACAACAAACTATTATAGGTGTAGCAACAAAATTTGTAACCAATTTCTCACAAAGTAAAAATCGGATTTCCATGAAATTTTGTGAGTATGTTTTTACTAGTATAATGCTTCTCCACACCACAAATTAGAGCTATTTGATGCACAAATCTCGATATATAAGCAAAATGGTTGCAGGTGATGATATTTAATTTCTCAAAAAATTTAAACTAGTTTTGATTGAAACTTTGCAAGTTTGTTAATCTTACCTTAATTCTCCCCTCCTCCAAGTTTAATAGCCATTTGATGCAAAATTTGGGAGATATACATGAATCAATTTCTACATCTTATATGGAAAATTGGTGTATATAACTAAAAAATTACCAAAAATCTTTTCCTTTTCCTTGGAAACCTATTATTCTAGTACATGGATAAGACTTAATACAATAGAAGATGGGTTTCCATGTCAAAATATAACTACCCTTTGTTCTCTCCCATGCCTTCTCTTTTGCATGTCCACATGCAAACAAGGTAGAGTTGTTAACATGAGAGTTGTCCAACTCGCACTTACCCTTGTCTTTTTCTCATGATGGCATAAAAGGTTGTTATGATAGATGATAATGTTAACCATTCAACAACTGCTATAACACTATGAGTTGTCGCTCAAGGATTTTCTGCTATAACAACTATCAATTTTCACACAGGCCCCTATGCACAAGTCAGACTAAGAAACATCTTTGTACACATATATATAGTGAAAGGACTAAAATTTTAATATTTTTGTTCAAGGTTATGGCCAACCAAGTAGCTATATAAATATTGCTTCATACAAAATAGGATGAATGTCTAAAAACATGGAGAAAAATGAATAAAAACCTATTATACAGATGGATACCACATACCAAAACAATGCTTAAATGATTGATTGGATATAGGTTTGGGCCCGACATGTGTAGGGAAAGAAAATATGCATGCTGATAAATGAAATCTGAATCTAGAATTGAGATGTTGTTGAGATGATCTAAAATAGAGCAATGATATATTTCAATTGTTTTATTAAAATATCAATGACTATTGACTGTTGATTGCTAACTATGTGAGGCTGACTGTTGTGTTGGATTTAAGGCCAAAATAATGAAGGTTGCTACTAAATATTGTTTTGCAGGGAATATATGAATAAACATACTACTATTCATCGTGTCATAGAACTCAGAAATGATAAAGTAACATCACATATAGAGTAATAGCACCTCAACATGGCTACTAAATCTTTTGAGGGGGTGAAGGATCAAATTGTTTATGGCCTAGTTGTCCAACAATTAGTCTATTGCTTCTTATTTACAAAATGAAAGACTGCAATTACTGTTGAGTTCTTCACAAAATATGAAACTGAATCCATGGAACAAATCATTCCAATGAACACATGTGCTAAAGTCAAGCATGTAAAGAGACCATTGGATTACAAATGATTATTGTATGCCATTAATAAATGCTAGACATAACACGATTGATGTTAGTGAGCATCAAGACACATAAGTCATCTTGCTAGGTACAAGTAAAGGTGTTGAAAGTTGAATCACCCACAATGTCTCACAATTAAGGGACATGGATGTATTCTCACTGTCATCGATGAGAGAACCTACCATTGATGTATGCAAGCATCAAGGTACTAAAAGAAGTCTCTAGCCTCAAACCCATATAATGTGTTGAGGTCGATGCGTCAAGACTAGTGGGAGGGCCTTAATGCATCCCTTATGATCTAATATGAGCATATATATATCTATATATATAATTTGTAGAGGATCAACAACATGATGCATAAATTATTGATACTTTTGCTAGCCAATAACCTGGTTTGTAAGCAAATCCCTTGTCTAATTGTGCCAGTGTCATGGTTTTCACAGTTAGACTTATTTTATCTTTACTATGTTAATTATTTATTTATATATACTATCCTACTTTACTTGAAATAGGAAGAATATTTTTAAATGTAAGAATCCATGTGCATAACATAATTGCAAATGAGCTAATATTCAAATTTAGAAGATGCGATTTGAATACCAAAATATGAAGATCTAGCTGCTATGGCTGATCTAGTGCTAGGAAATGTTCGATGATGAAGGAATACTGTGTGTTGGCAACATTTGGAACCAAATTCAACGTGATCTATATATCCTTGGCTCTTTGGTTCACTAGCAATTATTCACATATCCTCATTTATTACGCTAAGAATATCTTCCGAAGCTTGTTGATTTCCCTCTTGAATGCATAAGGGATCTGATGATAGGCATGGAAGAAATTCCTTGATCTTACGTTCTAGTATTTGTTATCCACTGATGATTTCTTGTGACTCATTAATCTCTCCTTCATATTGGGGAGGATGATGAAGGAAAATTCCTAGGTTTTCTCCTTGACATTACTCATGAACTTCCCAATTTTCCCCTTGATGTTGCTCATGAATCGCTTTCTCTTCTCCTCCTCCTTATGATGAAAACGTATTTTGATTCTGATTAAGTGATCCAAGGTGTTTAGAATGGTCATTTTTCCTATTTGGGCAGTCATAGTTTCAACAATTTTAGCATTAGTAACATCAACTATTCCATGATTTTCAATTATGTGTTATTCCTCTAATTATATTTGAATTGGGGCTTCTTCCCAAGGTGAATTCTCTTCTCAATGCTTAGTGTAATAAGGAGAGTTCCTAAATTCACTCCTCTCCCCAATATCAAATGTACGCCATTACATTCAATGGGCTAGATATAGTAAGTGGGAAAGATAGATGCTTGAACTTTACATGTTGCCTTATTGTTTGGATTTGCGTTGGGTTGCACAAGTAGCTAGGGTTACAAAGGAGGATTATCTGGTGGTGCATTGGATGGGAGTTCTAGTTTTTGTTGGTGCACAGGTAGTTGATTTTGCACAGGGAAATACTAAGGAAAAGAGGCTCCATGCCATTCTTGAAGCCACAATAATAAATGACCAAGGGGAGAGTGCCACTGTTGCCATAGTGTGGGTACTGGATCAAAGGAGGACTAGGAGGTTTTCATATAATTGTAGGATTCTGAAATTGCTAAGGTACTTTTTGAGGATTATACATGTTAGTTCAGGTAAGATGATGATGGGTTTTGAGATATACTTGGTGGTCAAGCTCGCCATGGCTTCTTAGAGCCAATAAAATATGCTTGCTCTGTCTACTCACATAGTTCCTTGAATATTGTTTTTTAATGCTAGAAACCATGGGTAGTGCTTTGTTAAGTGATCCTTCTCACAAATTCCATATACTTTCACACTATTAAGGGGACACTCTTTGAGGGGGTGTCTCTTCCTACAATTGAGAAGAATACTGATAGTCATTTTCCAACTTTATCTTGCTTTTGTTTTTCCCGCAAAACATATAATTGTGAGACAAAGAGCTAATGATATCAATTTTTAAATTTTCAAACAAATTGCCAATTTTTTCCCTCGTGACTCCACCATTGGTTGATTTCTGTATCTTAGTAGAAGCATTTCATGCATAGTTATGTTCCTTGATGATCCTCTATAACTCCCCAAGCTGAGTGTGATTATGTCATCATAAGGCTCCTTTGATACATCTCATTTTCCCATTAGATTCAACATGTCCACACAATCAACTCTCATTCCCTGAATCAATAAATATTTGAGAGATTCCTTGAAGTACCATTTATTCCTTTCTCAACATGCTTCTTTTGTTAGCTTCGTATATTTTGGCAGCACATGAATTAGTGCATGGGGAAAAAGCTTTTCTTAGTTAGAATGAAATTTGTTGGAAAAAGACCCTAATTGTAAGAAATAAAATTCTCTATTCATGCAACCTATGTGTCCCGACTTTTTATGAGGCCGATCCCACCTCAGTTTGTCGAAGTGATGCATAGGTTCTTACATCTCGTCTTACGACCCTATCACCTTAGAGTCAAGAACACTTCTAATGTATTTTATTTTAACAATGCATCTATCAAAAAGAGCAATGGTAATTATGCTCGTGTTCCCTTAATAATCTCCTTGACAAAAATGCCAAAATGTTGGGCAAATAAATTGCCTTAATAAAACAATCAATTGCTCACACATAAGTTATCAACTAGGGTAAGTTTTCTTATTTCAAGGATATCACACAATATATGTGGGAATAAATTGCTAATTGAAAATGAATAATCCATAATTATCACTAGTGTTTATTCTATTAGAACTTTACACTTAATCAAACCAAAATTTGTCGTAACTCTTCACACTTATAAGAATGGAATCAATTAAAAAAAAGTCTAATTGTCAAACTCTCACTTGCATAAAAATAACACTCTGCACACAACGCTGGGAATGAAATCACACTTGCAGAATAACATAATACTCATCTACTCTAAGATCTCTCTTCCAGGGAAAATAGATAACACGCCTTAAAATCAATTCCTCACTTGCACAAAATCATTTAATCACAACCACACACAACCATCAATCCAATCAAAATAGACCCACTCGTTAACTGCATAAAACACTGTATAAGATGTAACAACAACTAACTAATATTTTGTATTAGCAGCGGATTATAAATTTGTAGCAACAATTGAACAAAATTAGCAACACAATTAATAAGAATCGATCTAGGAATAACTATGATGACACACGAGCAACTTGTATTAAATATTCTGCAAGCCAATTTAACCAAACATTCATAGTAGTGTATTAAGCAAGAGGTCTATAACAACTGCAAATTGAAATGAAAAGAATTAAAATACCACAACCTACAAGTGAATTAAAATAGCTATGCTACCTCTATAGACATAACGATCTCTGCTAAAGAGGAGGGCCAATGAGCAACTCACAAGCTAGCAAACCAGATCATAAATGAACCATGAAATCACAAAAGATTGCATTTGCTATGAAAATAAAATACAACATGCATAGTCTGAAAAATGGTGGTGCCCCTATCCTCCCCCACAACCTACCCTCAATCCATACCTTTTATACAAAGAGACAAGGGGATGAATGTGTACTAATTCCCCCAAATATGTACTATCAAAGTTATGGATATATTTACAAGATATTATGTTTTTTTGTCTTTGGAAGATTTTAGTTGGAGAACAACTCAATATCTGATTATGTTAGATTAATATATCGTGAAAAAATCTGAGGATAGGCCATAACTATTTCATTTGTTAATTGATTGCTTTGTTTGGATTGTTGTTAGTCAATGGTCGTAATAAGAAAGGTATTCTTGAAATAACCATGCGTATCTACCTTTCCATGATTTTTTTGAAAATTGCACTTGATGTTTGTTACTTAATTCTACCTAGCACAAGTTGTTTGAACTGTGGATCATGAGGTATAGCCTTATGGATTCAACCTGGGTATGATTTAGGTAACATATATCCATGTCAACATCCCTAAGAACAAAATCCATGTTCTAGAATTTGTTATGAAACCAACTCACAAAAAGATAGAAAAGATAGACCAACTACTTAAAAATCAGCCTCTTCGAGGGGGCAACCTAATCTACATTATACAAATGAAAAATTCTTGGATGATACAAATGAAAATACCTCCTTTTTATATATAGGAGTCTAAGGGGTCATAATATAATTAGAGCCGACATAACAATAATAATGTAAGGGCACAACAATAACAATATTGGGCTTCTATGTGGCACCATAATAACAATATGGGGACTACATGGGCACAACAATATAATAAGGGGGTTGCACTAATAACAATAAGGATTTACACTAGTAGTATAGGGACCTAACATTCCCCTCTCCTTCAAAAGTGTTGTCCTCAACGCTTGAGTAGTTATGGATGCTTCTGTATAAAATTCTCGTCCTCCCATGTGGAATCTTCAGTGGGTAAGTTCTTCCACTTGATGAGATACTTTGAATTTGATCGATTTCATAGCTGTCGGGTTCTTGTTTGCGTGATTGCTTCAAGTTCAAATATGATATTTCCTTCCTTGTCAAGTTCCGACAATATTGTTTGAACTAGGAGCTTGTCACCTATAACCTTCTTTAAGTATGAAACATGGAAAATTGGGGGCACTCGGGAAGATGCAGGAAGCTCCAATTTGTATGCCATAATACCAATATTTTGTAGCACCTTGTAAGGACCACAATACTTTGGTGATAATTTATTATCCTTCTTAGCTTGCTTGAGGGACATTTTTTTGTATGGTTGTATTTGTAAAAATACCCAATCTCCTACATCAAAACTTATTTCATTGCGATGTTGATATGCCCGTTGTTTCATTTGATTTTGCACTAAAGTGGGGTTACCCTTTAAAAGTTGGAGAACTTATTGTTGATGCTCGATGTGATATTTCACTACTTGAACATTTTTCTTCTTGATATGTCCTTCTATCTTGAGAGTTTGAGGAGCGGTAATTCTTTCCAATGCTTTACAAGATATGGTCGGATTCATTTCTTGATGCTCGATGTGATCTTTCACTTCTTGAATCTTTTTCTTCTTGATATGTCCTTCTATCTCGAGAGTTTGAGGAGTGGTAATTCTTGTCAATGATTTACAATATATAGTCGGATTCATTTCTTCTTTCTCTAGGGTTGGTTCCTGCTATATATCCTCTTCTTTGGATGTTTCTTGATCCTTTTCTTCCTCCTCTTCACAATCTATGAAAAGCAATTTCTTCTCAACACACTTATGACCTTTAGTGTATTTGCTATCACAACTGTAACAAAGCCCTTTTTATATTTTCTCTTCCAATTGTTGTGGTGTCAACTTTGTAGGTTGTGGAAGGCTAGGAGACACAACACTTCCATCTTTATAGTTGTGAGTGGTAGACTTCCTTGTTGTCATAATTTTTCTTTCCACTTTTCTTGCCAACCTGTATGCCTTCTCCAATGAATCAGGTTCCCAAAGGCGAACCTCATGTTGGATGCTATCTTTTAAAGTCCCTATGAAGACATCAATCCTCTGCATCTTTGGAATATCATTTACCCTTATATTCAATTTTTGAAATTCTTGAATGTGCTTTGCCATTGAACCATTTTGTTTGAGATTTATCAATTGGTTAAAGAAGGTGTTTCTCTTTGTCTCCTCATAATGTGCTATCATTTCCTCCATGAAAATTGACCAAGTGACAAGTGCTTTACGAGAACAAAGCCCTCTATACCATACAAACTAATTCGGTTCTAAATACAAAGATGCAATATGTACCTTTTGTAACAATTGCACATCATGTAGATCAAAATGTTGCTCCATATGTAGTATCCATGTTACCGGATCCTTGCCATCAAAATTCCTCATATAATAAGGGGGTTGCACTAATAACAATAAGGGGTTACACTAGTATTATAGGGACCTAACAAAATTTCTCCTGGAGCTATGTAGATATTCCAACCATGAAAGGTTGATTACAATAACTGTAGAACAACCACATGAACAATACTAGGCAAACCATCATCAGTAAAACCAAGAATAATCCTTTCTAAATCATCAAAAATAAAGGAAAATAATGACTATTAACTACTTTAATATTCATAAGTTGATTGTGGCACATTAATGAAGAAGCACACCAAGACGAGTAATAGATGAGAAAAGAAGTGTGATAAAATGACTAAAAATGGTTGTTTAGAATGGTGAAAAAGGTGACAATTTGACAACTCAACGAAACCTATCCTATAAGGATGATTCGAAAAACACCCTTCCAAAATAATGTAAAATTTTGAAATTACTTGTCATTTATGAAGGATAAAAAATATCATAATATTTCAAAAGAAGGGTCATATTTTCGGTAACCCATCAATGTCCTCACTTCCAATGTTTGGCTGGTTAATAAGCATTTTTTCTCAAAAACTTGTTTTTGATATCTAAATGGTAAAATAATCTCTATTCTAGTTAGCTCTTACCTATTCTGTGATATAGTGCACTCTTCCATAGTGTATCTTTACACAACCTTAAATCCGTCAAACAGGTCACACCTAGATAAATATCTTACCATCTTATTAGTTTTTGCACAATTTTATGTGTCACTTAATGAAATATTTCAAAGAAACTTAAATACCTCTCCTTTATGAATCCCCACTTGAATTCATGTGTTATGAGCATTACGATTCCTATTAATACTGAAATCAACATTGCATTTAGTTTACATATGTTTTTTAATATCACACTCTCAATAATGCCATTTGGTTTTTTATCTTTTCCTTTGACACTCGTCATAATGCCATTTGCTTCATTATCTTTGCATCTAGTACTCTTAGCTCTATTAAAACCAAAACTTAGTCTGAATAGGTTATGGAAGTAAAGTGTAACAACATTGAGATCTTATTAGTAAGATTAATTGCACATGAATTTTTTTATGTCAATTTTGAAGAGAAAACAATAGACATTGATTAAACCTAGAGAAAACAGGTCATTTAACTTTTTTCATGTCCATGTATCCTCTCTAATAGTATCTAACATGTTGATGAAAAGGTATTTTATTGCATTCATAATATTAAATGTTTCCCTATGAAAATCCATGACATGGTTATACCTTTGGTTTATAGCATGATTATTGTTTCATCACATTAGTCGGCCTCTCCAACACTTAATATATAATTCATGGAATGTACACCAATACAAAAAATAATGGGAACAAAAGACATAATTAGGAAATAAATGTAAATCTCTCAACAATGCAACAACCTTGTACAAGTTTAGTCAAACTTATCATAAATAAATGAACAATTTTTCTTTGTTTCACATAAAACTATTTAATGATTATGTTTGGGATTGCTTGATTGAAACTGGTGTAATTTTCTATGTTCTTAAACAAGATAGATATGGAATTACAAAAAATGAACCTTGTCAACATCACAAAACCTAAAATTGGGATTACAACATCGAGAATTATGACTCTATTCATTCAATGTATAGCATCATCATGTCTTCACTCTTTTTTTTCCTCTAGAATGATCATTCCCTTTTCACAATTATATGCATCCTTATGTATCATACTCTTTTGTTTTCCTTTTCTTGCTTCTAGGAACATTGCATGAATGTGACAATATTGTACAAATGTTTTGAGCATGCCCCTATCTCTCTTTCCCCTTGCCTCATCCCAAGCCCAAGTTGAAGGAGATGTATCCTTTGTAGCATTAATTCTTGGAACAAAATTTTTGGAATTGGTAGGATTCTTAAAAATGATTGGGAGAAGGTAATATAATTTATATATCATCAAAAAAATGCATTGGAGATTACGCTCTAGCATCCTATTCTTTCATGCATTTTACCATAATTTAAGAGATAAATGAACAATCAATATCCTCAACATACTTGGTGGTCTTGATGAGTAATTTCCTTTAGTTTCATGTTTCTATGGATCTTAGGTAGCTCCAAATCATAAACATCTTAGACTAAATAATAACTAATGGATGTGGTCATGCTAGATTATCATGTTCCTAGAGACCTACAATCCAAATAAGGTCTCTTCATTTCTTTTGAAGTATTTTGACTGAATGATCACTTTCGACAAACGTCTTAGGATCTATTACCATTTGTTCTTTTCTAATGAGATATAGAATGAATACAACTCCCATGGTTAAGGGATCAAGTATGCTCAAAATATGAATAAAATATGCAATGCTCATGCATCTTGTGAATAAATATGATCATTTCAAATAATTGGAAGGACAATAATTTTATTATAATATTTTTTTGGAGTGCGTATTTAGTTTTCTCTTGTTAATTGAAGTAAAAATACTCTTTTCAACTTTTCATCATGGAAGGGTTAAATAAATATATACCTTTCAACTGGAAATTAAGAGTAGCCCCTCAAATTTGTTTATTGATTAGAAGGTTTTTTTTTTAATAAGAATATGAGTACTTTGATAAGTATAAAATGATATTACTTGTTAATTATATTTAATTTAAGTTATTGGGATGAATGATTGTTATCCTTCTCACCTAATTTAATTTTTATTAGTGAAGTACTATATTTTTAATAACTATAATATTTTAAAGTTTTTTTTTAAAGAAAATAGATTAATAAACAAAAGATTATATTTCAAGGAACTTCTATATGTAAGAACATAAATGTTCCTTTTGTAAGAAATTAAATTTCAATAGACTTTTATCTATTAATGTGGATATTTAAAATCCCCACATGTTAGCTCAATTGGTCAAGTTCCCGTCATTAAAGCATTTTTTTAATGGGAGATCATGTGCTCAATTCTCCTCAATGCTCTTGGAGTTAAACTCTGCTAATGAGTTTGCGTGAAGCAATCCATTTAGATGGATCTACCTAGATAATTTCTGTGCTGATCTCCAATATCCTTAAACCACACATAAAAATAAAAATAATAATAATGTGGATGTTTAATAAGAAACAAATTATATTTTAAGGGAATTTTATATAGAACTTGATATTTAATTAGTAAGAATTATATTTTGGGAGATTTCTATGTGAGAATATAGACCTTTAGTTAGTAAGAAATTATATTTTAAGGGATTTTTCTTTGAGAATGTGGTTGTGGAATAAGTAAGAGTTCTTTTCAAGGGACTTTTATGTAAGCACATGAGTATTTAATTAGAAAGAAATTAGTTTCCAAGCGATTTTTAGTAGAGAATGTAGGTGCTTAATAAGTAAATAAATTATATTTAGAGGGACTTTATGTGAGAAAGTGTTGTTTAATTAGTAAAAAATTATATTTCAAATATTTTCTACATATTTTTTTTAATATAGGTGTTTTATTAGGAAGAAATGTTTTTTGAGAATGTTGGTGTTTAATAAGTAAAAAAATTGTATTTCAAGGGATTCAAACATATGGGTATTTAATTCGCAATAGATCATAGTTCAAGGGACTTCTATTTGAGAATATAGGTGTTTAATTAGTAAGAAATTGTGTTTTAAGGGACTTCTCTATGAGAACAATGAATATTTAGTTAGTCAGAAACTATATTTCCAAGGACATATTTATGAGAGCCTGTGTGTCAAATAAGTAAGTGACTTTGGTTAAATAAATATTTTGATAAAGACAGGTGTGTGTCATTCAAAGCAAACTTTTCATTTTTTGAAAAACTGGATTTTTTTTTTACCAATTCGTAGTCAGAATAACCATTATTGGTCGGGGTAGTAGGTCAGCGTGGGATCATCCAAGTTCTCATAGGAATCAAAGTGCTTAAAGTTACATGGTGTCTAGGAAGGACATCAAATAACACTGCTAAAGAATAGTCATTTTGGTTAGGAATTTTCTTAGTGAGGAGTGAAAATATCCAATCCATGCTTATTATTAGAGACCCATTATTGTTAAATAAAGAATCAAATGACAAATATTTCATAACTAGAAACCATATATACTCTTTGATTCAAGGAATCAACAACATATTTGCCCATTTTGCAAACATTTCCTTCTTTCATGTTAAAAGCAAGTTGAATTTGGAGGTTGATCATTGGTCTAGAATTGTAGCCAACCTTAAACCTAGGACCCTGATTAAAAATTGGGTTGTAGGCATGATCCCATTTCCTTAGCTATGGTATGAAGTATTAACCCAAGCCTGAGGCCCAAGGGGCTCACCACCCTTAAAGTTGGTCGGATCATGTGAATAGGGATGCAGTGTGAATCACCCATTCTCCTTGATCACTTCAAGTAGTTCCATGTGTGGTTTATTTATGCAATGGAGGAAACTCACACAAGATATTTGGGATTATGGATGTATGGTTCTATCTAGATTTTATTGAGGTTTAGGTATTGTGGTGTATAATCTCAGTGGACAAAAGAAGTGGCTTCTTGCTAGTTCATGGGTTTCCTTTCCTTCACTCAAGCTCGTGGCTCCTTGCCAAGGTAAGATCTATTTAGAGAGTTTTGGGAAATCATTTACTCAAGTCCCCCTTTGTTATTCTAGCTCCATTTCATTGACTTATGTAACAACCTTGAGTTATATTTCCATGTAAAAAAGGAAAAAATCAACCATGGTCATGGGACATATATTCCAAATTGAATGGTGTGTAAACATTATAATGGGCATCACTTGTGGTTTATTAATAGCTATAGAAATTAACAAAGGCAGTGGAAAAGAAAAAAAGGAAATAATTGGCATTTAATTGAGGAAATAAAGTAAAATAGGAGAAAAGAGAGATGAAGGGACACAAATATGCATGTAAGGGAAATTAGAGAGAAAATGAAGGAAAATGAAAGAAAAATGGAAAATGGAAAGGAAGAGACTAGACATATGTTGTGCCACCAATTTCTCATTATTATTATCACTTCTTAACATCCATTTCATCCATTTCTACTATTCTTTTATCACGTTATTTATCATAATTTCTCATATAATTCCATTTTATAATTATTTATGCTCTTGTTGATAAATAATATTTATTTTTCCAATGATGGTTTATTAATGATATTTTTATAACATCACTCACGATCTCCAAGGTCTCTTCCATATTGAAAATTTGATCTTCATCTCATAATCAAATATTCCAACTCAGAAATTTGATGGGATAAAAAGCAACAATTTTGCATTGGAATTTTTGAGCAAATGAAGATGAATCTTGAAAATCCGAGACACGAGTTTTGTGCAAAAAAACCAAATTAGTTTTCCGATGTGTAGTTTTCTAAAATTTGGTATGGATTGAGAGAAATGCAATGTTCTCTAAAGACGATTTTTTCAGATCTATTGTTGTGGCCGTTTTCCAAATTCTCCCAATTGCAATACCAAATTCGACTAGTTCTAGGTGAATCATGATGGAGAGATCTTTCAAATATGGTATTGTTTATTGAGATTCTGTAATCAACCCAAAATTGTAAGGGGAATTCATTTTGTAATCAATTTAGTTGTAATTTCCCTTTGATCTCTGTGTATTTAAATGAAAACAGAGATCAAAGAGAAATAATGGACAATTATTGAATTAGAGGCAGAGCTTAGAGCTATATTGTATCTATTTCTAATTCTTAATGAAAGGATCTATTAGGGGAATTTCATAATTGTCTTCTTGTAATATGATTTGAGTTATTTTTCAAGGCATAACTAACTCTTGGGCAGTTCATCCCACTACCTTGGACGAGGCGCTGCCTTGAACATATAAGTAGTTTAGTTGTGTGTTTATTTCTTGGAATTTTAATTGTTGTTCCTTAAAGTAATTTTCCTTTTTTTTTTAAAGTAATTTTTTGGTTGCTGCATTTTCTAGATTTGTTGTTTCCCACAATTTCTATATTTCTATTAATTTACTGCTCTAGATTAGCATTTGAATTATGTTGGGTGCAATAGGTTAAATTTGTAATTCAAAAAGGTGTGGTTTAATTTAGTATTGATTCAAGTCGTATGATTAGCATAATTCTTTTTTTTTTTTTTGTCATTTACTTTCTGCATTTTAAATTATTATTGTTAATCAAGTCTTACATTTTATTTCTTGTTGAATGAGCTTGATAGTGTAGAATACAATCATGTAGAACCAGTGTTAGTTTTTTCCCTTGGAAAAATCATAATTTTCATTAAGTTATAGAAAATTACATGTTGAAGATGCTGATAGCATATGATGTATCAATGGTCTAAGGCACTATCTGTACTGTGTCTGTCTCAAAAATGTGTCAATCCCATCTAAGGGAGACTACTGTGAATAATTTACATATGAAAAGTTATGTAATATATAGACAAAATATATGCTATAATTCAAATAATTACATCAAAATTGTACTAAAAATGCTCAGAAATCAGGGCTCAAAGCCCTGTCAATATAGCTCATCCATGAATGGTTGGTGGTAGTAACTGCAAGTGTCCAGGTCCCATTGTTCTTTGATCAACCAAACCCCGCTTGGCTGGTGTGAGGCTTTTTTGGAAAGAAGATCAGAAACTTTGTTGCATTCCCTATATAAGTGATGACAAGATATAGTGTCAAAGTGTGATCACAATCTTAATGCATTATCCAATATATGACGAAGTGTGTGTGTGCGTGCCAAACATTTTGTTGATTAAACCATTTAATAATGATCTGTGAGTCACCAAATATCTACAATCAACTACATCCTTTAACAAGAGAAAAGTATAATAAATGACGAAGGGATATAAGTTCAACAAAATTATTTGTCCCTCCCCCCAAACCCATCTGAATCTTGAAGAAATGAGTGTGTGTGATATGGAGGAGTATGCCTCATCCACAACCATGATGTTGTGTCGAGCCATCAAAATAAGCCCATGGGGTATCATAATGTATGATTTCAGAAGATATGTTGCGCGTAAGTGTTTCACAGTCTTCCTCCGGTAAGATGTGATATGTTGAGATAAGGTGAGTGATGGCATGTGCCCATCGAGAAGCAATGTTTGCGAATATAATCTTATTCCTCTGTAACCAGATGCACCAACAAATCATTACATGTATGTTCTGACTCCTGTGAGTATGAGCATTTGACTACCAATGGTGCCATGCCACCCAAATCTCTGGACCCTGCCAAATTTTTTGAATCTGTAGCTGAGTAGTAACCTTCGACCAGGTCGAGGTGGTGTTAGGGTAGTGTAGGAATAGGTGATCAATGGTTTCCATTTCCTGTTTGCACAATACGCACCAAGATGGTCCATGAAATGTACGTTTTTGTAGATTATTTGCTGTAGGGACCTTATTCCAGAGGATACACCACATAAAAAGTTTTTCCCGAGGAGCTACCTTCAGCTTCCATAGTAAAGTCCACCACCAATCCATAGAAAAAGGTATGTGATCTGCAAATATATGGAGGTATTCAAGTTTTGGGGAGTATTTCCCATTTTGTGAGAAAGACCAGTTTAGTTCATCATCCCCATCAGATACCCGAACGTGTGATTCCTTCGATGCATTAATATAGGTATGCCAATAATCTTGCCAATGTGGGGAGATGCCCAGAGTGTCAGTATCTTTCCATGCATGCCTAGGTAAACCGGTATAATCATGATCTATGATATGTGCCAAATTGATGTAGCCAACATCTGAGAGGTGATGTATCAGCTCTTGTGGTAGTAGATGAGCATTCACACATCTGATCCATGGGTCCATTCCAATACGTACTAAACTGCCATTGCCAATCTTCCAAGTCAGTCCATCCCTAACATAAGCCATTGTATTGAGAATGACTCTCCAGACAATTGATATATTAGTCCTGTCCCAAGTAGGGAGTCTGAGGTAGTCAAGAAGATGGAGGGGAGAGATGTATTTATGATATATAACATCAACCCAAAGGTTTCTTGAAGAGAGCACATTCCATGCCATATTTTTTGCCAGAGCACATGCAAATGTTTCTAATCTTTTCAATCCCCATCCCCCCCCATATTTTTGGGAGTGCAATCTTTTTCGAGCTAGTCCAAGAAAATATGTTCCCTTCTCGTTTTCCCCTCTAGAGGAATCTACAACACAGTTGTTGAATCCTACGAATGATTCCCTTAGAACCAATGTTATTTGTTGGTAGTTTCTTGCATATATTTTTCTGATTTCCTTGAAATAAAAAGATGTTCCTCGGTTTATAATTTTTTTTTTGTTGACTAGTGGAATCAACAACGATGATGGTATCGTACTCGCGTTACACGAGGTTGAATCCCACCGGCTTCCACTATAACCTCTAGGAGGAACCGCCCAGCCCGTAAGAACAACCCTTTGGTAAGATGAGACTCGAACTCATGACCTGCACAGTGGCACGGACGACTTAACAGATCGTCCGTTGGCCACAAGACCAAACCTCTGCGGGCATTCCTCAGTTTATAATTAATTTCTAGGTGATTATTTTTTTTTCTTTTTTTTTTAAGCAATTAATTTCCACAATATTTTAGTGTTGTTGCTGGAGAGGTTGTTAACAGAGCGCTACCATACTAATGTATAGTTGTAGATGCATACCTGATTTCATGAGGGATGGATATTGAAGACGGAAGGTAAGAACCTACGCAGGCATCCTGGGGAACCAATGATAGATATACCCTCAGTAGTTAGGCTTATGTCCTATAACACATGCATGATTGAAAGTAGGAACATTAGAGGTAAGAAATTTAATTTTTTTTATCATTTCACTTAAGTGGTGATGTAAGCACCACCCGTTCCACTAACAAATTGATAGGAACATTTAAGGAGGAGCCTCTAAGTAGCACATGAAGAAAATCTTCCATTTTGGGAAGAAATGACACACATTGCTGTGTTTGAATTCCCTATCAAAGATCTAGGATAAGTGACACAAATGCACATCATTCCCCCACCTTTTCTACCAAATTTTCATGGTTTGGAAAATAAAGACCCAGATACATTCTTATTTGAGTTTGAAGTACTTTGTAGAGGATATGATTATTGTAATAATGTTGAAAGGTTGAAAGTGTTTCCTCTTACCCTAAAAGGAGCAGCTCTCCGATGGTTTATGAGCCTTGGTGGGAACTGCATTCAAACATGGGAGGACATGAAGAATGTATTTTGCAGAAGTAGCAAGACCACTACAAGGGAAATGAAAATATTTTTAGAATGACACAAGGGGAAGATGAAAGCTTGGAGGACTATGTGGAGAGATTTCAATACAACCTTAAAAAATCAAATCAATCCAATTCACAGATTTCAGGCTATCATCAAAATGGTTATAGGTGACAATGCATGATTTGTGGAGTCTTACAAACTGGTTTAGCTTGAAATTTTTTGGGTTTGTGTATTTTAATGATACCTCTTTGATGACCAAAAATCACAAGAATCCAGTTCATATTTTTAAAGATATATGTGAATCAATTTATGTTGGGTTGTGTTATATTCTTTCCACGAATAACCTACGTAGTGAACTGGGGTTAGAGGGGGGGCGGAGCCTCCCCTTCATTGCGCTGATTGCGCAGCAGGGGGGTCACAAGGGGGGCGGGTAGCCCCCCTCTACGGGGTCCGGGGTAGCGTCCCAGGAATTTTTTTTTTGGACCCTATATTAGGTTGGGTGAACCTACCTATGGTTTTCGGTCCATGGTTTTGGATGCGATGGTTTTTCGGTCCATGGTATTGGATGCTTCAGCATGT
>APFE030370517.1:324414-351308 GCA_000404065.3 Pinus taeda
TGGCAACCCCCCCTGTCCGGGGGGTTTGAGGGGGGGCGGGTATTGGATGCTTCGGCATGTATAAATATGTATTGTAACATTGAACTGAGCATAATAAAAATCAAGCTGGTAGTCCCGGTTTTGGGATCTAGGGGAAAATCTCTGTGCATATGTGTTTTATGTGTTATGCTCTCGCATTGTTTATTTGATTTGTTTTAGAATTCATATGCAGGTAATTTTTGTACAGGGTTAAAACCTGCAATTTATGCACTGTATAAAAATGAAATTGTATGCCTTAAATGAGGAAGAAAGGAGAAAACATCCATCATGTGTAAAAGTTGGAAAAAAACATCTTGAAAACACTCATACTCGATGAAATCAATGACGAATTTTTTAAACTCTTAAATATGATGGGAAAAGGTGATGTTTTCTAGCTATCATATGATGACATTTGTGAATTATGTATAAGGTATTCAAGAGGAATCTTCAAGGCTGGTAAGAGTTCTAGAGAACTTTCTTCTCAATTTTCGAAATCTGCTGCAATATTAGGAGTTATAGGAGCTAAAATTAATGATTTATTTGAACACTTTAAAATTGATATTATTAGCTCTCTAATATCACAATTGGATGTCTTGCAGGGTAAGAAAAAATAAGAAAAAATTGAAGAAGTGTTTTTCCCTCGATGTTGAAAGAAATACCCCATGGATAACTTCTCTTTCTTTCCTAGGATGAAAGCAACATATCAAAGAGATAGAGAAGCTACAAGCTCAGAACCATGGCAACCGTGGCCTACATCTATGGCTCCAAACACATTATTTCCATTCTCTTACTTGCATTATCCACTATGGAATACTCCTGTATTAGGGCATCCATACCAATCTCAGTATAACCCCCACCAATATTTTCCACAATTTTGGCATGGCTTATCTTATGATTACATGACTACTTTCCCTCATCTTGTAGCACAAACACATGATCCATATTCTTCACCATATCTTCAACAACATCTTTCTTTTCTATTAAAATCATCCACATAACCCAATCAAATACATCATCAAAATTCTCCATGCCCTACACAATTTCCTGCTCAACTCATTCCACACTGTTAACATAATAAACCAGTACAACCTTCTTACAATGCTGAACTACAAAATTTACCCATCCTTGCCACCCATTCTATCTTACTTGCACCATTGCAAAAAACTTATATTGAGATTGGAAAGGTTTAAAATCCAAAAATTGTAGAAGTTATGGAAGAAAAGGAGGTTTCTTCTAGTCTGCATCAACAAGTCGTCGAGATCAATAAGACATTAGAAAATTAAGAGCATAAAGATATGAAACATATGGGAAATCAAGAAAGTAAAGGCTATATTGAAGATTGGTTTCACTCCATCATTTGTTCACAACATCACTCCATACTTTGGAAATTCTTGGCACCATCATTTCAAGGGAAGTTGGTCTCTCATACCCCAGTATTTATTAACATGTATTTTTCAAATTCGGGTATGTACATACTTGAGGCCTTACTTCAAAAATGTCTCCATTGGAAATACTCTTATACGTAAAAATATTTTATTTTAAAAGTACAGTAGGTTAGTGTAGAAAATAGAATAAATAAGAAGATAAATAAATAAATTTCTTTATATGTAAAAATAGTTGTTTTTGTTGCAACACACTATGTAAATAAACATTGGTGATAAATATTTGAATTCTTTTTGTGTATATAGATGTATTAAATTCAAAATCACATTCCTAAAAACACCCATGTCCATTCTAATCACCATTTTGGAAAATTGCTTGATTATCATATGTTATGACATACAAGCTTGATGAAATTTCTAAAAAACATTTATAGTCGGGACAATCATGTTCTGAGGGACCAAATGGGAAAATTTTCAAAACTTGTTTCTATCCTAAGGATCCCTTTATGTTTAATTTCTAACTCAATTTGAATCATTCAATTTGGATTTGAAACGAAAAAGTTATGACCAAAACATTAACAAGGTGTCTAGTTGGCAGCTCAAGGACAGAGTCAGGACAATTAGTTTTTGTATACCTAAATGAATAGATCTTGCAAACCTCTTTCTATGTTATATTTACCTATGAATATAGTTTAAGTCAATTTAAATAATTTTATTTTGATATCGTATGAGAAAGTTATGACCAAAATTCTAACTTCCTATCGAAAATCAACATTCTTAAAACTTTGCTTTTTTGGCTGTTCACTAGCATATTTGACCCATCAATTATTCTTATCTTAAAAAGTTGTTTCTATCGGAGATGGATACATGAATATAATTTAAACTCCACTTTTAATCAGTTCATTCCATCATCAAACCAAAAAGTTATGCCTAAAATATCAACTGTTGGTCTAAGTTGGGAAATCGAAAATGACTTTGTTATGCATGTTGTTTTGAGTAAATTTCACACATCATATCATGAAAAATTTAGACCCTATTTCTCTTGGTGATATCACTTTTAATTATCTATCATTTGGATTTGGAATCACTCAAATCAGACAAAAAAAAATGAGTTACAATTAAAACACTGCTAGTTAGTATGGTTGGCTACCGCTCTCCCACAGGGAATAAATGAATTTTGCTTTGTTTATATTTCTGTGGATTTATTTAATAAAGTAACTACTTGTTCCATGATTAAGAGAGCCTACACACCTCTCTTGTTCCATGATTTTATGTTTGATTGTAGGAATATGCTCGTTTTTTGCAGGTCCCAGAAGAATAAAAGAGGTCCATTTATGAAAACAATGTTAACGAAATAAGAATATTTCAGCCAAGCATCTATTAAGAGATTTAATATCATATGATGTTGAGCTTTTTAGGTGCCATGATCTAAAATACCTTTAATTATAAGAGTTTGCTATAAATTTCCTGCTAATGTCTGTCAACAAGAAAAAATAACGTGAAGACTTTTTGGTTACTCGATCAATTCATAACAGGAAAAATGAAACATTTATTTCTATTTTGTTTAGTACCACTACACCATCAACCATGTCATTGCTACCAAAGCATTTTTCCATTTTTTTCCATTCATTCACCATTAACAATTTTTTATTCATGGCAATAGATTGATGTTCCCTTAGGAAACAACATTGTTGCACCCAAAATCACAATTGTTGTAACTTAAGTTATATACTTATTTAATATTTTTCAATTAAGTGTTGCTTCTTTTCTGATTTCTCTTATGTTTTTATGTTTCAGGTGTTTTTTACAATTGTTGTAACTTAAGTTATATACTTATTTAATATTTTTCAATTAAGTGTTACTTCTTTTCTGATTTCTCTTATGTTTTTATGTTTCAGGTGTTGCTTACTTCAAAGTTGCGACTTTTGTTCCTTTATCAAAATAAAAGAAGCAAGTTTTTGAGTTGTATGTTTTTGCTTCACATCTATACATTTGTTCCCAAAGCCTTGTCAAGTATATGGTTGAATCATATCTAATATTAAAACACTCTTATGGTAAGTCTTGTCAGAAATGATTTACTCTCAATTTGTCATTATTTTTTAAAGTGATTATGACTGTTGGATGACTGATCCTTCTCCATGTCACCTTACTAGGATCACCCATTGAGTTGATTTTTGGGAGGGATTGCCATAGTCATGATTGATACTTCATGTCCGAAAGCTGAAAATGGTATGGGTAGTTTCGAGGTTGTAACATGGAACAATGGTATTGTTGGATAAATAAATCTTGAATCATAATTGTTGCCACTTTAGCTACAGTTGTTGTTTCCTAAGTCACAACGATTGTTCCTTCAACCACAATTTTTGTTTCTTGACTCACAGTTTTTGTTCCCTCACTCAGAGTTGTTGTTTTCTGACTCACAATTTTCTTCCCCTTAGCCACAACTATTGTTTCCTAACTCACAACTGTTGTTCCCTCAGTCAAAACTATTGTTTCCTGATTCACAATTGTTATTCCCTTAGTCACAACTATTGTTTCCCGACTCATAGTTTTTGTTCCCTTAGTCACAACTATTTTTTCTTGACTAACAGTCGTTTTTCCCTCAATCACAACTATTGTTTCCTGATTCACAATTGTTGTTCCCTCAGTCACAACTTTTGTTTTCTGACTCACAGTTCTTGTTCCCTCAGTCACAACTGTTGTTTCCTGACACACAGTAGTTGTTCCCTCTATCACAGTTGTTGTTTCACGATTCACAGTTTTTCCCTTAGTCACAATTATTGTTTCCTGACTCACAATAGCTATTCCCTCAATAACAACTATTATTTCCTAAGTCACAACTGTTGTTCCCATAGTTACAACTGTTGTTTCCTAGGTCACAATTATTGTTCCCTCAATTACAGTTGTTGTTATGTAAGTCATGGTTGTTGTTACCTAAGTCACGGTTGTTATTACCTCAGTCACAACTATTTTTATTAGCCCATTTTCACACTTTTGTTCATTTTCTTGATTCAACACTTGTAGGTCTTTCCAATTTTTTTTTTCTCCTTGGTGAATGGGAAATACTTTTAATGTTTTAGGTCCTCTTTGGCATGATGATTGGGTAGTCAATTTATCTCTGTTATATATAAACATGATCTTATCTTTAAGGGATAATTTTGCAAAAGATGATTTCATCATGCTAACTTTCAAATCTTTTTAATCTGTCAAGTCCCTGATATTGTAAAATTTATGATGATTACTAAAAATATTTTACTTAAATCTTTTCATCACTATCTAATGAACTGTTCCTCAACTCCAATCTTAACAAAGAAAAATATATTTATCAATGGTCATTTTAAGGTTATTAGTTTTCAAGAAGAAAGATTAGCCAAGTTGAAAATAGTTACTGCAAAACTTTTTACGCCATCCTTAGCTCTCAAGGAGTTGACCTGTCACCCCATATATTAAGTAATATTTTGTTGATTAACAATAATAATAGTTGAATTTTAAACATAAATAGTCAATTGGAGGATAGGAGGTCTCATCAAGAGCTGACCTACCATGATCATAGGTCCTAATATAGTGACATTACCACAACTGGTCACCAAGTCAGGGCAATGGATCTCAGTTGTAAAACTGAAGGACAAGAGGTCTCATCACGAGCTGACTTGTTCACTTTGTTAGCTCTTGTGAATGCCATTGTTATTAACTGGTTACCAAGCCAGAACGGTGATCTTCAGTAGACATCTAAGTAAATTGAAATTCTCTTGTAACTATGTATTTATTTCTAATAGATGGGACATTGACATCTCAATGGGTTAAAAAGGCATCCCTATTGAGGCTATGAAAGCATGCTGGCAGCAGTGGCCATGCCTATGGTATATAAGTTAATTCAATACTATGATATACTTAGTTACCTTGTTTTCTCAAAATTAATTGCTAATAAAGACTATAGTTGCATATATAAGGTTTGTTAGAACTCATGGTTCATGGGGTAATATTTTATCAGTTTGTAGATGATGATGGTTATGGTTTATATCTATTATTGAGTTATAAATATTCACTTTACATGTCAGGGATGAAACTTTTAGGATATTTGATATTTTACATTTTGTATCATCTAACCTATCATGCATTTATTCTACAAGTTTCATATATTTAAACAAAGATAATTTCTTCACCCAATCAATTGCCAATTCTTTGTAGCTTAACAACACTACTATTATTTTGGGGTAGAAGAAAGAGGCCTAATTCTGATTGTGAATTCTAGGTATTTGGTCAGATCTTGAGAAGCAAAGACTAAGATAACTAATCCTCACCATTTTTGTGCCAATAGAAACCAAAGCTGATGGGTATAGGGAATGCATCTTTTACTCATCATTTTTACACTCTTTTATATTCCCTTTTTATCCATTATTATCCCATGGCATTCATAACATAATTATGTCACTTTTATATATAATGAGGTAATTGAGGCAATGAATTACTAATTGAGGCTACTCAGGAGATGTGTTATAGAAACCTTGATGACAAGGCAACTAATCAGTTTGGGGGAAGGAAACCCTGTTACACTTTATGATTACTTTCTTTCGTATTGCATGGCATCCACCTTCCGTATCACTTTCAGCATTAGCTTAGCCTACATTAGCTTCAACAAATATCAGTCCATCCATGTCATTCCACGCTTTCATGGAGGTAAAACTTGAGGTAAAATAGCATAAACTTCCGATTTATTAAAATTTTAGGAGAATTTAATGAAAAACCACTGAGCATTATTCACTCATATTTTTCAACCATTATTTCCCCTTCTTTACCACTTCCCATTTTTCAGAGACACAAAAGCTTTCCATTTGGGGGAGTGTATTTCTCATTAATTTATTTATCATGACCATGTAACCAATACTCTTTATCATCTATCAATATCCTTATTCATTCTCAAAACCTCCTCTATTCCTTGTTGTTTTACACCAAGTAGAGATTTCAACAATGATTTTTGCAACAACCTTAAATTGCTTTCTAGTGTAGCATGAGGGCATGTTAATTCTCTAGTTTGGAGGAGGAATTTCTACACATGAGGGATGTTTTCTCCTTTCTTCCTCATTAAGGCATACAATTTCATTTTTGAACTTAGACTTCTGTGATCCATAATGTTTAGAGAGATAACTTTTTTGGATTAAGATCACATAGGATTATTGGGGCCAATGTTTCAAATCCTCCACTGTGGTTCATCATCAGGACATAAGTGGAGTACTTGATGTAACAACAACACCACATATTGTGGAGATGCTTCATAAAAATTAAAGAAAATAAAAAATATACATTAGAAAGTCAAACAAATAAAAAAAGTATAAAATATAAAAATTGATACATTTTAAAGTCAAAATAAAAATAAATAAATAACCAAAATGATAATTTAAACCTTAAATGCTATCATTAATTGATTCATGTATATATTTAAAACTGTGAACTGTATTCTTGTGATTTTTGGACAACAAAGAGGTATCATTAAAATACACAAACCCATAAAATTTCAAGCTAAAGGAGTTTGTAAGACTCCAAAAATCATGCATTGTCACCTACAACCATTTTGATGATAGATTGAAATCTATGAATTGGATTGCTTTGATTTTTGGTATGGAGAAGCATTAATGTAATAGGAAAAAACCTATAAAATTTCAGACAAAACTGATATATAATTTTTTAGAAATTAAACATTATCACCTTCATCCATTTTTCTTATATCTCGGGATCTGTCCATCATATAGCTCTGATTTTCGGAGTGGAGAAACATTGATATAAAAAAAATTATGCTTGCAAAATTTCAATAAAATATGGTTTGTAGCTTCTAAGAAAATGATTAATAAAGTTCGTTGTTACTTGTATCATATTTTGTTGCAACTTCATATACATATTATTGGAAGCTAATGTGCAAATTGTTACAAGTTCACCAACATTGCTAGAATTGAAAAACCATTATTTTGAAGAGGATTTTGGAAAAGAATTCTTATGTTCCATCAATATCATGAGTTGGGGTGAGTGTTTTGACTAATGTATTATAACTTGGTTAGTACAAAAGAATTGGATTGCATGAGGACATGCAACATGTTGAATTTGGGGGAAATGTTGGGCCACCAATTTGTCATTATTATTATCACTTCTTAACATCCAATTCATCCATTTATACTGTTCTTTTATCATGTTATCTATCATAATTTCCCATATAAATCATTTTTATAATTATTTATGCTCTTGTGGATAAGTAATATTTGTTCTCCTTCATTTTTAATAAATTGATGATTATTATGCATGATTTTTCCAATGATGGTTTATTAATGAATTTGTTATAACATCACTTACGATTTTAGCCTCCAAGATCTCTTCCAGATTGCAACTTTGATCTTCAACTCATATTCAAATATTCCAACTTAGAAATTCGCTGGGATAAAAGGTGATAGTTTTGCGTTGGAATTTTTGAGAAAATGAAGATGCTTCTTGAAAATCTGAGACACAGGTTTTCTGCAAAACAGACCAAATTAATTTTCCAATGTTCCATTTTCTAAATTATAGTCTGGATTGAGAACAATGCAAGGTTCTCCGAAGACAATTTTCTCATTGTTAGCGCTCAAATCTACCTTAGGCTGAAATAAGGTAAAAGTCATGGCTACATCAAACCATGCTCAGCCTCGTAGCTAGCCCTACGAGGATAGGAGAGGGCTCTCTTTGGGTCAATCTTCGCAAAGATAATCGATGAGGCTCGAGATGACTAAAAAAAAAGCTAATTTTAGGCTAGATATGCAGTACAAAGGTTTGATTTGAGTTTTTAGGAGTTTTTGTGTTGAAACAAGGAAAGGAAAATTTGGGCTTGGGGATGAGGCACAGTTTTTGCAGAGGTCTATTTGGGGCAAGGTAGGTGATCTTCTTGATGCTTTCAAAGGGAATGAATGGGTAGATCAGACTGGTGAGGAGCTAAGGAGAGCAAGAAGCTTTCAAGGATTCTCCTTAAACAGATGAAAACATGGAAAATTAAACAAACTTAAAGGCAGAGCATAACCATCGACGGATTCTACCTTAACACTTCATTTGTTCAATTGCAGAAGATGAAAGAAGGAAAATGATACACATAAAAACTTACAATTACTAAAAGAAGCACATCATCAAAACATAAAGCCACATGGATCCCAAACAGTGCTGCAAAACCCTGGTCTTTCCTTTGCCAAAAATGCAGAAGTGAATGTACAATAGAGTGTCAAGCTTTTCCCAAGAGTCCAACCCTGAAAATGACTTAGAAAATACACAATATAGGCAATCCAACCCATTCCCTTGCCTCTAGGGGTCGAGCTCATCATCCTAGGAGTTGTTTCAACCAATTCTAAACAAAGCACTACAATCTAGGCACTCAAAACAACTTGCCTCTATAAGGTAGGAAATTGATTCATTCATTTAATTTTCACTTTTTGGTGAATGAATCTTCTAGAACAAGTAACTAAGTGCCAAAATGACATCATGTTCACTTAATTACATCAAAATAAGTCAAAAATTACATCAAGAAGCAAAACTAGTCAAACTGGCCGAATTTCTGAGCTGGAAGGTGAAAAATTGGGCCAAAAACCTCTGTGCACTGCGCTGATTTCTGTGTGCGTCATGCTACTTTGCTGCTGACTTTGAGGCACCTGCTGAAGTCCAAATTGAGCTTAGGTTGGCTTGTTGGAAAGCCCTGCTTGTCTACTTTCTAACCCAAGTGGAATTCTTCAATTTAGTGTCCATTTTCCCCTCCAAAAAGTGCATTCTCTCAAGACTGCTTCCTGTGTGTCCAAAAAGGGGCAGTGAGGTCATTTTTGCATGTTTTTTTGACCTTTTGGGGACCCAAAACTTGCCCAAATTTCTTGTCCAAGTACCAAAATTCATTATTTCCCATGAAAAATCCAAAACTACAAACCATTTGTAATTTGGATCTCCCAATCCTGTGCGTCGCGCAAGGTGCGCGACGCATATAGGGAAAAAGCCTGTTTTTAGTGCAAAAATTTCCAAAATGTCAAAAATTTCTCCAAATTTCTTGAAATTTGGACTGTAGGTCCCCCATCAAGTGCCATGCTCAACCAAAGAAGCTTCGGTCAAGACTTGGAGCCGATCATGTGTTTTGTGCCTCCTCAGTACCCTCCTGGAGAATGCAGTTTCAGTTGTAGAGTCGTTGTCTTGGTCATATGATATATCGGTGCCCGCCTCCATGGTGTTGAAAGTCTATGCCAAGTGTATGTTTGATTTGTTAAAAATGAGGAATGAAGGCTTGATGTCTTTGTCTTCAAGTGCCAAATATGCCAAAGGGAAATGAGGAGCTGTGAGGAATATGGAACAATAGGTATTATGGAGTGAGGGTAAGGATATGGTTCAATCAATTGAAGTCTACAATGTGAAGATAGTCAATTGATTGTGTTTTAGGAGTGTGAGGTTTGGGGATTTATGTATAGGAATAGGGTTTAGGGTGTGGGACTGTTGTATAGGGTTGGGAGATTTTTATAAGGGCTAGGGTTTTGGAGTTTTGGGATTTGAATGCAATGTAGGATTAATGAGTTTGAAGGGGGGGTAGGAAATGAGGAAACAAAAGGGAAATGGGGAAGGGGAGAGTCCTTGGCAACCAAGCAATAATTCAAGGCCCCATAACAAATTTCCTTTGAATGTATTTTAAAGGGAGGGTTTAGATTCTTGTTTCAATGGCTATCTCCCATAAATCACCGTCTCTTATCATAAAATTTGCTACAATAGCAAGATAGCAAGCCTAACTGGAAAATATAGGCAAATTATTATCAATTTGGTGAAGTTTCCAACAATTTTCAGGCTTGAGACTATATGCGCCGCACCAGTGTAAATTTACACTGGGAATTTTTTCCATGTGCGCCGCGCTATTTATATGCACCGCACCTTTTTCCAGGTGACTTTTGGAGGCCTTACTGGTGTCCAAATTGGGTGCAGGATAGCTCGTTGGAAAGGTATTTGAGGCTTACTTCCAAAAAAACTATAATTTTTCATTTTGGAGTTCATTTTATCTATCAAAAATCAAATCTCCCAAGACTGGTCAAAATGTGCCAAATGAGGCTGCCTCAAGGCAGAGTGATGTTGCAGTCAACTTTTGAATGCCTTCCTCAACTCTCAAATTGAGCTCATGATAGTTCATTGGAAATATATTTTTGTCTAGTTATCCTTTTACTCATCAAGAAAGTTATTTGGCCAACCAATCTAGGAGAAAAATTGATTTTCCCAAAGGTCGCTTCTGAGGTGCATCAATTCTCCCGAGGCGATTGTATTTTTGACATTTTCTACTAAAACCATGACACCTGTGTAAAAAGTGAATGAAGGGTTTTCTTAATTGGCCTGTTTTGGACAAAAAACCTCTCTCATGTTTTCAAAATTCATCTTTTATTTCTATGGAACATCTTTTGAGTGAAACTTATCCCGATGTGTGAAACAAGGGATTTTGTCGAAATGAAGCGAAATGAAGGGGATAAGGGGCTTCTAAATTCTTGGGGAAATTTTTGGAAGTAGTGAGGGATGTTAGGAAGTAGGGGAAAGTGGAATCTCATAGATCGAGTGAGGGGAAGGGGTCCAAAAGGGAAAAACACAGGCCTAGCCTAGAAAATTGCGAAGTTATGGCAAGAGACTAGGGTTTGTGCAAAAATGAGGAATTTGGGGGATTTCAGTGATGGGAAGTGTTTAATAAGGTACATTAATGATAGGGGAAAGAGTATGAACATCCGGATACAAGTTTTGCTAATGATTTGACCATTCAAGAGAAATTGCGTTCAAAACCCTAGGAGAGGGAAATGAACCTTGCCTAGGCGCAACTGAGGCATGAACAAGGTGTAAAATGACCCAATGGAACCTGACATGATGATAAAAACATTTTGAATGATGATAGAATCAGCGGAATAGTGACATAGACTGACATTTGGGCAACTTTGAAAGGAGTGATAGCAAACCCTAGACCTAATGCCTAGTGACCAAATTTTGCTTGAAGACTCACTGAAATGACAAAATTTGATTTCGACACCTTAAAATCACTTGTAAGAGCATGTTTGATCACTGGAGGAAGGCTGCAAAGGTTGACACTAACACTCATATTTGTTGTTGTGATCGTTTTCCAAATTCTCCCAATTGCAATACTAGATTCGACTAGTTCCAGTTGAATCACGATGGAGAGATCTTTCAGATTTGATCTTGTTTATTGAGATTCTGTAATCATCCCAAAATTTTAAGGGAAAATAATTTTGTAATCAATTTATTTGTAATTTCCCTTTTGGATATGTGTATTTAAATGAAAACAAAGATCAAAGAGAAAGAATGGAAAATTATTGAATTAGAGGCAGAGCTCAGAGCTATATTGTATCTATTTCTAATTTTTAATGAAATGATTTATTAATGGAATTTCATAATTTTCTACTTCTAATATGATTTGAATTATTTTTCAAGGCAAAAAATGACTCCTAGGTAGTTGGACCCGCTACCTTGGACGAGGTGTTGCCTTGAACATATAAGTAGTTTAGTTGTGTGTTTATTTCTTGGAATTTCAATTGTTGTTCCTCAAATTAAATTTCCTTTTTTTTAAAGTGTTGGCTATTGCATTTTCCAAATCTATCGTTTCCTGCAATTTCTAGATTTCTATTAATCTACTACTGTAGATTAGCATTTGAATTAGGTTGGGTTCAATAAGTTAAATTTCCAATTCAGCAAGCTTTGTTTTAATTTAGTATTGATTCAGGTCATGTGATTGGCATAATTCTTTTTTCTATCATTTACTTTCTGCTTTTTAAATTAGGATTGTTATTCAAGTCCTACATTCTATTTCTTGTTGAATGAGCTTAATAGTGTAAAATACAATCATGTTGAACCAATGATAGTTTTTGGTAGTTTCTTGCATATGTTTTGCCGATTGCCTTGAAATAAAAAGACTTTCCTCGATTGACAATTAATGTCTAGGTGATTAGATGTTTTTTTTACTAAGAAATTAATTTCCCCAACAACATCAATGATAAAAATGCATCAAAGAAACAATTCACAAATTTTGGCTCAACTTTTTTCAATTCTAGTTTTGAACACTTTTGAGAAATAGAGCTTTAAGAGAAGAAAGAGGAAACACTTGGACACACGAAAGCAAGAAATGATCAAGGAAAGGAAAGCAAGGGAGCACAAGAAAAGTCCGGATCAATTACTACAAATGGAGTTCATTACAGGTAACATGTTGCATGTGTAATTTCCTTGCTGAGATTTGAATGCATGGTACACACACATGGCTCTTTGGTTATTTTGTTGTCATTGGCATGGGATTTTCTTGGATTAATAGTGGTTTCAATTTTTCCTGGATAGCCATGATGTAGTGAGTTCTCTCTTTCATTAATCTTTGGATGGAAGATAGGCTTGGATCCTGATTGAGGTGGTCATGGGAAAATTCCCAAGGGTCAAGGGTGGAGATGGGATTACTCCTAGAACTCTTGACGGATGAGTAGAGATAGGAAAATTCATCTATAGTTGGTGAAGGAAGTGAGAGGCATCCAATATTATTTTGATTTTAGTGATTTTTGGACCAGTTTAGGTGAAATCACTGTGATTGAGGTGGTTTGGCCTCTAGAATTCCTGGTTGGTTCTATTTTGGTTTAACCCACATGATTCCACATTCATGCTTGGAATATGGCATGTGGGTGATTGGATGAAAGGGATTTGGTTTAGCCCAATCTATGTTCGGATGGTACATGGAAGTCCCTGACCTGGTTGGATTTTGCACATGTTAATATAAGTTATTTCCTTATTGTGATAGATGATCACTTATACTAGTTATTATGTTGATCTTATGGTTGTTTTTTCATGGATTCTATGTTGGTTATATGCTGGTAATTTTCATGGTTATATGATGTGCTATTGCTATGGATCTTGTTCATGATTTGATTAGTGATTGAATGATTGATGAATGCAAAGGCTAATAAGTGTTGCTGCAACTACCTTAAGAGGGAATTGAGCCTTCTTGATGATTCTATGATGAATTTCTGAAGCTCATGATTAGATATGCATTCATGATTTGTAGCTACTATGTTTACCATATGTTTGACAAACTGTTTATC
Organism: Pinus taeda; assembly: GCA_000404065.3. NCBI lineage: Eukaryota > Viridiplantae > Streptophyta > Pinopsida > Pinales > Pinaceae > Pinus > Pinus taeda. Next base: position 337,901 of record APFE030370517.1, read on the forward strand.
ATGTATTAGGCATGTCGTGGAAATAATCTAGCCCTAGTTTTGATTGTTTATACTTGTTATCATCTTAGATTTGATTTTGGAAATTTCTGGTCAATTCTTAGCGGTGGCCTGTAGGCTAGCCCTAGAAAAGTGGCATAGATCTCGCCACCACATGTACATAATTGGGATATTTTGGTCATAACTGGATGCAGGAAGGCTTGTGGGTGTGGTTAGAGCCTTCTAACCACATGCATATTCTGTCAAGGGTGCGGTTAGGAGGTAAATCTTGTGAAAATAAGTTTCAACTTGAGGATTAATCACAAGGGGTGGTTATCAGACTCCTGAGTGATCTGGTGTCCCTAATGGGTGGCAGTAAGATTTCCCATTAGTAGGCCCCACTTCCATAACTGAAACTTGGAGGTTGGATCATGCCATAATAACTCTGAACTCATGTTTACTCTAGAGAGTTTGTAAAAGTGGGTAAATGTGGGAGGAGGTGTCACAAATTGGTATTAGAGAAAAGTTGCAACACTAGACCTCGGGGTAAATATGACTGTTATGCATGCATGTCAATTATCTATGTGTTTTCTATGCATGCATTATTATGGTTATGGTTATGATATTCATGTATGAATTGATATACTTGTTATATTTCATCGTACTAATTTGGAATGAGTTGTGCAGATGCAATAATCTCCCTTGAGATACACCGAGGTATGATTTTGATTATGTATTCTATTTGGTTTATCTAACATGGTATGTTTGTAGGAAGTAGAATATCAGAGATGGATAGTAGAGTAGTGGACTACAGTTCACATGACTCCTCTTACATGCTTGATGTGAAATCAATGGAATGGAAAAGTCAGTTGAATAGCAAGGAGAAGAGTATTCTCTTGATTCAGTAGATACACTGAGGAGTTTGAGGGAAGATATTTGAAGTTGCAAGGAAGATAATAACTAGTTGATTGAGGCATAGGAAAGACTTGCAAGGGATCAAGAAAATCAATTAGAAGTTAATGCAGTGATTCTTCAGAGCTTACAAATTTATAGAAGTAGGGAAAATTGGGTAACAATCATGGAGATAGATAGGAGGAGAAGACCAATGGGGAATATGGTAGCAGTTCTCAAAGAATACACATGATGGAAAAGATGATTCAATTAGAGGTGGTAGATCCTTGGATATACCTAACAGGAGGGCTAGCACTCATGGATTTTATTCCAACTCTGGTTTTGAGAGACATATTCATAATTATTTCCAGCATCCTTACAGGAGCAGTGAGAGGGGGTACTTTCCAAATGAGTCCAGGAAAGCCAAGCCTCCTACTTTTGATGGGGAAGTAAAGAAATTAGAAGATGCATAAGCATGAATGCTTTTGATGAAGAATTTCTTCAGATTGCATGATTATTAAGAGAACATGAAAGCCAAGATAACTATATTTAGTCTCAAGGGAAAACAAAATATATGGTGGGAATATGTTAAGTGTGTTATAGGCATCAAGGAAGAGGAGCTAAGCTGGAATGAGTTTAAAAGAATATTCAAGAAAAAGTACTTGTCCAAGAGATATTATAACGAGAAGGACAAGGGATTCTATGAGCTCAAGATGGGTTCTATGATAGATGAAGACTACACGACTAAGTTTTTTTAATATGTTAAGTTATGTGACCTACCTCATGGATGAGAAGACAATTATCCAAAGGTTCACCAATGATTTTCCTTTAACATTAAAAGATCAGATTGAATATGATGAGCTTCAGTCATTGGAGGAAGTCACCGGGAAGCTTAAGAATTGCTATGAGTAGTCTAAGTGCAAGCCCAAGTTCAAGCCTGATTCGAAATGTAATGAGAAGAAAAAAGGAAAATGGCCTAGGAAGCAAGGAAGATCTTAGGATGAAGGTGACAAGGAGAATGTGGGACCTCATAAGAAGTTAAATGTAGCTGAGAGAGGACATTAGTCTCAGCCTAAGGAGTAGAATAAAGGCAATGGCAAGAAACCTTTGAGGTGTTAGACTTGTGGTGGAGAGCATCGAAAGAGGGATTTTCCATCACATTAGGGTTGAAGGCCTTAAATTTATAATGCTCAAAAGGAACAAAAAATTGGAGATGTAAGCCAGAGTATTCCATAGATTTATGCAGCGGTGGATAATAGGTAGGCATATCATCAGACATCTATTATCATGATTGAAGGTAAGCTTTGTGATCAAGTTGTTTCTATTTTGATTGATCCTAGATCTAATTATAGATATATTAGTCCTAACCTAGTAGATAAATGTTTCTTTGATAAAGAGGTGCATGCATAATCTTGGTTGGTGTAGTTGGCTACAAGGACCAAGATAAGAGTTGATCACCAGGTGAGATCTTGTGCATTTGATCTTAACGGTATACCTACATTAGCACATCTAAACGTGGTTCCTTTGGGATCATATAGTACGATTTTGGACATGGATTGGTTGTTCGTTCACAAGACCAAGGTAGACTACTATGACAAGGCTAATGAGTACCTAGATGATGATGGGGAAAGTAGAGTCTTGCAGGGAAATAAGAAGCCTACATCAGTAAGAATGGTTATAAATATGTAGCCAAAGTGAAATTGTAGGAAGGGATGCTATTGTTTGCCCTTCATATTTCTAGTACAAAGGGTAGGAAGATGAGGAGGATGAAGTCCTGAGGAGGTATCCCATTTTGCAACATTTTTAGGATGTGTTTCCTGCTGAGATTCCATAATTTCCTACTCATAGAGAGGTGGATTTCTCTATTGAGTTGGTACCAGAAGAAACACGAACATCTAAGGAACTGTACAAGATGAGCACTCTGGATTGGGTGGAATTGAAGTTGCAACTTAAGAAGATTCTTGATCAGGGGTGCATTAGGCCAAGTGTATCTCCTTAGGATGCATTAGTATTGTTTGTAAGGAAGAAGGATGGTACTCTCAGATTATGCATTGATTATAGACATCTAAATAAAGTGACTATCAAGAACAAGTATCCATTTCCGAGGATTGATGACTTGTTTGATCATCTGAAGGGATTTGCAATGTTTTCGAATATTGATTTAAGATCAGGTTATCATCAGTGGTGCATCAAAGAAGAAGACATATATAAGACTGCATTTCACACAAGGTATGGGCACTATGAGTTTGTGATGGTTCCTTTTGGTCTTACCAATGCTCCAACCACCTTTATGTGTTTGATGAACAACATGTTGCGTCCTTATCTAGACAAGTTTGTGATAGCGTTTGTTGATGACATATTGGTATATTCAAAGAATGAGAAAGAGCATGCAAAGCAACTGGAAGCTATGTTGAGGTTTTTGAGAGAGCATAAGTTATATTCCAAGCTCAATAAGTGCAATTTCTTTTAGAATCATATTCATTACTTGGGACATGTTTCCAAGGAAAGGATAGAAGTGGGTCTAGAAAAGATTAAAGCTATCATGGAATGGCCAACTCCTAGGAATGTGGATGAGGTCAGAGAATTGATGGGACTAACAGGTTATTATAGGCAATTCATTAAGAACTTCTCAAATATTTGTTATCCTATCACATCTTTTTAGAGGAAAGGGAAGGAGTTTGAAGGGACAGAGGAGTGTGCAACTAGTTTTGAGCAGTTAAAGCAATTACGCGCAAATTATCCAGTTTTGAAAATTCCAGATCATGATAAGGAGTTTATGGTTTGTACAGATGCTAGCAAGGAAGGACTAGGTGGGGTCATAATGCATGAAGGATAGGTGGTTTATTATGAATCAAGGAAGATTAATGAGCACAAGTGGAACTATGTGACTCATGATCTTGAGTTGGAAGCTATTATTCATGCATTGAAGATGGGGAGACATTATCTCTTGGGCAGTAGATTTATTCTAATGAGCGATCGTAGTGGACCGAGGTATCTATTTGACCAACCCAATCTAAATGCCAGGAAAGGTAGATGGTTGTCTACCCTCAGTTTGTTTGACTTCAAGAACATGTACATTAGGGGAAAGGAGAATAGAGTTGTGGATGCTCTTAGTAGGAGAGTGTAGGTGAATTATATTTCAATTGCGAGCTCTTATGGGACAATTTTTTAGGAGCATATCTTGCATGCAAGGAAACATGATAAGAGGTATCAACAACTGAAGTAGAAGTTGTAGCAATAAGGTGAAGGTGAAAGGGATGAGGAGTATCACCTCACATTAGATGGCTTAGTTAGATTTGAGAACATGATCTATGTGCCTGATAGTGGTGAGTTGAATAAGCTTATCTTGAGAGAGTTTCATGTGAAGCCATATTCAAGACACCCAGGGTACCAAAATACTTTGACAACTGTTAATAAGTTCTAATAGTGGATGAATTTGAAGAAAGAGGTAGTTGAGTTTGTTTCTATATGATTGGATTATCAATAGGTGAAAGAAGAGTGTAAGCATTGAGCTGGTCTATAATGACCTATTCCGATTCTAGAATGGAAATGGGAGGTCATTTCCATGGACTTCATTACAATATTACCGATGACATTGAGACAACATGATTCCATCATGGTTTTAACTTTTGGTTGAAAGGGTGATCAAGGTAGCTCACTTCATTGTAGTGAAGTCTACTAATTCAACTAGTGAGGTAGCTCAGATCTTCATTAGGGAGATAGTGAGGTCGCATGGAGTTCCCAAGAATATTGTATTAGATAAAGATTTTGAGCTCACTTCCAAGTTTTGGAAGGAGTTGTTTGCAAGCTTGGGGAAAAAGTTAGCCTTCAATACACCTTATCATCCACATATAGATGGACAAAAAAAGAGGGTTAACAATATTCTTGAGGATATGTTGAGGATGTATGTCATGTATCAGTGGAGTAGGTGGGAGGAGTATCTTCCACTGATAGAGTTTGCATATAATAATGGGTATTAGGAATCCTTGAAGATGATTCCATTTGCGGCTCTCTATGGGAAAAGTAGAAATAATCCTATCAGATGGAGTGATCCAGTGACTAGGGTGATGACTGGATCAACTATGTTGGCTAATATGGAGCAGGAGATGCAGGTTATTAGAAGGAATTTGAAGGCATTACATGGCAAGCAGAAGAGTTATGTAGATCAACATAGATAATTCAGGGGGTTTCAGGTTGGGGAGCACATATATTTGTGCATCAAGCCCAAGAGGATCTCCTTGAGGATTGGTTCATGTACCAAGTTGGCACCTCAGCATTGTGGGCCTTTTGAGATCCTAGAGAGGATTGGACCAGTGGCCTACAAACTTGCACTACCACCAACAATGAAAGTACATAATGTTTTCCATGTTTCATGCTTAAGAGATATGTGCAAAATGTTGATCATGTGATTTATTGGTATATATTGTAGGTGGAACCAGAGGAATAGTTCTAGCTAGAGACATAATGCATATTGTAGCATAAATAACTCATGCTTTGGAATCAAGCAATAGAGTAGGTTGAAGTGCAGTGGAAGCACTTTGGGCTTGATGAAGTTACATGGGAGATGGCTGATTAGATGCAAGCTTTATATCCTCATTTATTTGTTGGATGGAGCAAATGAGATTTTGAAATATATGTCTGTGTGTGTGTGTGTGTGTGTGATTGTAAATATAGCATCAAGTTGTGTTCTAAAGCTCCAATAAGCAGTATATGTGTCATGTTTGTCATTTTTTTCATGGTAAACAACAATTATTTATTGTAAATACTACATCTATCTGTGTTATAAAGCTCCATAGGTAGTATGTTTTGTTGGTCATAAGTGTCATCGAACACTGAAGATGGTGTTCCCCTAAGGGGGAGGGGTTTGCAACAACCCCAGGTTATATTTCCATGTAAAAAAGGAAAAAATCAACCAAAGTCATGGGGCACATATTCCAAGTTGAATGGTGGGTAAAAAATACAATGGTAATCCCTTGTGGCTTATTAATGGCTATGGAAATTGGCAAAGCTAGTGGCAAAGACAAAGAGGCAATAATTGACATTTAATTATGGAAATAAAGAAAAATAGGAGAAAAGGGAGATGAAGAGACACAAATATTCATGCAAGGGAAATTAGAGAGAAAATTAAGGAAAATGAAACAAAAAAATGAAAAAGGAAAGGAAGAGAATAAACATCAATGATAAATAGGGATCAGAGAAACAATTCATGACTTTTGGCTCAACTTTTGTCAGTTCTAGTTTTTAATAGTTTGAGAAATAGAGCTCTAAGGGAAGACATATGGAACACTTGGACATAAGAAAGAAAGAAAAGAACAAGCAAAGGAAAGTAAGGGTGTGCAAAAAAAGGTTGGATCAACAACTACAACTAGAGTTCATTGCAGGTAACATGTTGCATGTGTGATTTCCTTGCTAAGATTTGAATGCATGGTACATGCATGTGGTTCTTTGGTTATTTTGTTGTCACTAGAATGGGATTTTCCTGGACTGATAGTGGTTTCAACCTTGTCTTGAAGTTTCTTGTATATCCATGATGTAGTGGGTTATCTATTTGATTAAGCTTTGGATGGCCGGTAGACTTGGATCCTGATTGAGGAGGTCTTGGAAAAGAAGGTTCAAGGGTGGAGATGGGATTTCTCTTGGAACTATTGATGGATGGGTGGAGACAGGAAAATTCCCCTAGAGATGGTGAACGAAGTCGAAGGAATCCAAGCTTGTTTTGATGTTAGTGATTTCTGGACCGATTTAGGTGAAATTGTCATGGTTGAGGGTAGAGGTGGTTTGACCTCTGGAAGCCTTGGTTGGTTCTATTTTGGTTTAACCCACATGATCCCACATTCATGATTGGAATATGGCACGAGAGTGATTGGCTGAAAGAGAGATTTGGTTCAACCCAATCTATGGTCGAGTGGTATGTGGAAGTCCTTGAATTGGTTAGCTTTTGCATATGTTAAAATAACCTATTTTCTTATTGTGATTGATGAGCATGTGTACTGGTTATTATGTTGATCTTATGGCTAGTTTGTCATGAATTCTATGTGGGTTATATGTTGGTTATTTTCATGGTTGTATGATGTGCTCTTATTATGGATCATGTTCATGGTTTGATCAGTGATTGACTGGTTGATGAATGCAAAGGCTAACAAGTTTTGTTGCAACTACCTTGAGAGGGAATTGAGCCTTCATGATGATTATTTGATGAATTTCAGAAGCTCATGATCAGATATGCATTCATGACTTGCAGCTACTATGTTTACCATATGTTTGACACAATGTGTATCATGTATTAGGCATGTTGTGGACAAAATCTAGCCCTAGTTTTGATTGTTTAGACTTGTTATCATCTTAGACTTGATTCTGGAAAGTTTTGGGAAATTCTTGGAATTGGCCTATAGGTTAGACCTGAAAAAGTGGCATAGATCTCACCACTGCATGCACAAAATTAGGAGATTTTAGTCATAACCACATGTAGGAAGGCTTGTGGGTGTGGTTGGATCCTTCCAACCACATGCACAATGTGTTAAGAGTGTGGTTGGGAGGTAAAGCTTGTGAAAAGAAGTTTCAGCTCAAGGATTAATCACCAGGGGTCGTTTTCATACTCTTGAGTGATCTGGTGTCCCTGATGGGTCGTTATAAGAGTTCCAATTAGTAGACCCCACTTCCATAACTAGAACTTGGAGGTCGGGTCATGTCATAGTAACTCTCAGCTCATATTTACCCCAGAGAGTTTGTAAAAGTGGGTAAAGGTGGGAGGAGGTGTTACACCTTACGTTGATTGAATGAATTTCTTTTAGCCCATAGATATAGCCCTATAGTTATGGTATTGGGAAAAGGCAATCTAGCCTTAACCCACCTCTATGTTTTTTAGTTTCAGGTCGCAACTAATTTCTCCCTTGGTTTTCTTTATCATATAACAAAGCTACTAATTTCACGATATTGTTACCTCAAAATGAGAACTCTATCCCCAAAAAACCTATTTTTGCACAAAAACATGAAAAAAAGCCCCAAAACAAAAAGTGTTGGCGTTGCATCAACATATTTTTTTGTTGTTGGAGGCAGGGGGTAATATTTCAACATTGTTTTTAGAAATGGTAGTAAAAACCAAATTTTTTGTGTAAAAAAACATGAAAAAACACCAAAAAAATGGAAAGTGTTGATGCTACATCAACGGGGTTATTTTTATTTATTTATTTTTTTTTTTCGTAGCTAAAATTTGAATATTATTGAGCAATGACATTAAAGATAAAATATCATAGGTCTGAAAAATATTAAAATTCCAACAATTTTCAACCATCGTTTTATATATAAAATATCATGGCTCCAAAAAACCCTGAAATTCTATCTATTTTCAACCACAGAGTTAAAGATAAAAATATCATGACTCCAAAAATACCTTAAAATTTTGACAATTTTCAACCATGGAATTAAAACCAAATATCATGAATACAAAAACCTTAAGTTTTCAACATATTTCAACCATGGCATTATGGAGAAATATTATGTCTAGAAAAAACCTTAAAAATGAACACCTAAATCAAAGAGTCATTATACCAAGAGCAATTTTTATTTTAAAGGGTAAAAGTATAGCTCTTTTGAAATCTTAGCCTAAGACAATTTGTCTCATTGAAATAGAAACTTAAGAATCAACCATCAAATTAAAGTATCCCCTTTTTAATGGGTCATTAAATTTGCAACATTTTTTAAACTATGGTCTATCAAATCATAACAACACATAATATCATGGCAATATCACTGTATAATTTAAAAGTTCAACACTAATTCCTAATCAAAACATCAATACTAAGTAGATTGAATGAAACATAAATAATTTCTTAAATTTATTGTTGCACTATGGATATTCAAAACAAATAAATTCTTCATCATTAAAACATATAATCCAACACACATAGAAATGATGCATAACTTCATGTAAGATCATATGTAAGTTAAAATATTTATTTCAAGTTATCATGCAAACATCATTTACATAAAATGTCTTAGACAATTATTCAAATTCACTCATAGGTTATGGCACACAATCAAAATCTATGTCTTTAGATGAATGATTGGATGCAAATGAAGATGGCCCATAATCTTCTCTTTCATCAACTAGTGCCCCATCTAAGTTGGCATGTATTCTCACCATTTCAGATGTCGAAAGTGTTTCAGATCTATGACTAGGTTGAGCAGACTCCCATATTAACACCATTTATTGTGGTAGAAACCTCTTGATAATATTTATCGTCTTGAATTGAAGAGTTCCTCTCTTTGTTAAATTAAATTCATAAAAAAGTATGCCAATATCCTCCAATTTTAAGAGGTTAGTGTAGTGACGATTTATATTTGAATCCATTTATTTTCTCTTTTTGTTAATTTTTTTTTATCAAATATTGTCTCTAGCTTACACACACTATTAAATGGGTGTGTTTAACTTCAAAAATGCTAAACCTTATGATGGACCCCATTCTGCAGTGGTTGAATACTTCTTACCCCATACAAGTGTTTTCCCATCAATTTTTTTGATACAAAATTGATGTTGGAAGCTAATGTCATTAAGTTGTTCAATGCATTTCTCTTCACCATACAATCATATAATAAATATTCACATGTTAATAGTTTCTTCCAACATGTTAAAATTAGGCTCTGAAAGGTATGATTTCTTAATACATTCAATTAATGATGGCATAATTCCAACATCCCCCCTCCTCAATGTTACTAAAAAATGACTAAACATATGATCAATATGGTCATGAGTATGCCCAACAAGAAGCAAACCAATCTTTACCGTTCGAAAAATTCTCAATTCAACAAACATGCTTTGATATCCAAATACAATTTGATTTTTGTTTTCATGGCTAGTGTTGTCTAATTGGAGATACAAACTTTAGGAAGATTACCAGACCAATGAGTGAGCACATAATGAATTATGGTTATGGTCATATTTAAATCATTATGAATATTTGGAGTTGTGAAGTAAACCCTTGGGCACATATTCCCATTAAAGACCATACAATCGACCAAGAGAAATTGAATAAAATTTTCCTCCTGTAATTTTTTTTGGAGCGCAGACAAAATGTGGTAGAAGTGTTTTTTTTTCTTGTTTGTACCATTAATTATTAAACCTAAATATTTATTTGGATAATCATAACACTTCTTTCAATAATCGTACAACTTTTTCCTTTCACTTGATTGTTAAATGCGACACTCTTGAAGTGCTTTAACAGTAGAATATGCACATAACATAATAATAACTGATTAATAAACACATTTTCATAGCTCATAATTATTCAATTTAAGAAATAACGTTTTGAATGCATATCTCTTTCTGCCTCTTGAGATTTATCCATTTTCTATTTAAGATAAGCACAAATACTGCAAAACCCCATCCTTAACCTCTTAAGAATATAGACATTGTTGAATTTTTTCCTCCACGTCCTTATAAAATATGGATAAGTAATACAATTACCATCTCCTTCAACACCTTCTGCATATTCTTTATATAGGTTGTAGATTCTCAGTCTTGAGAAATTGTCTAAAATATGTATTTTCTCTATTTGGCATACAATCTCCATGTTTTGAAAACATGACTTACATCCATGACATTATAGTGTATGGTAATGGCCTAATCTCTCATCTATGATGCACTTTTGAATAAAATATGAGATGTTTTTCCAATCTTGTTTAGATTGTTGATAGATGAAAATTACCAATTGAATGCAACTTTTTGAAATCCTTTCTACTGAACATTAAATTCCCAATATGATAATGATAACCCATGAATGTAGATTACATGCACCCCACTAAATATGAATTTTTCATGTTTTTATTCATTGAAAAATATGTCTTCCTTTTCTACAATGCATATTTGAAATATATATGTTTCAAGCAATCCTTTTGGTAACATTCAATTGAAATTATATTAGTGATAAAGATTTGTTGTCTTGAGATATTCTTTCCTAGACCTTTTATAAATGGGATACCTTGGATTGATATAAAAAGGTCTAGTCTTACTCCTCGATACAATATTTGATTTTAATGTCTCCATCATTTCATTTTCCTATCTACAAGCATTTTCATCATCATTAGGAGGAATATTATCATCACTATGATAATTATGAACATAGTCAAGAAATTCATCACCATCCTTGCTTGGAGAATATACTTTACCATACTCACTTGGAGAAAATTCTTCACTTTCATCATATATTCCAATGAAATCCTTGCTTGGAGGAAATCCATCAACATCATCATAATCTATGCTTTTTAAATCCTCGCTTGGACGAAATCCATCATCATCACTAGCACCTTTTAAATCCTTGATTAGAGGAAATCCATCACCATCCTCGTCAATTTCTTTGAAATCCTCACTAGGAGGAAATTCATCATCATTGTCTATGCTTTTGAAATCCTCGCTCTAAGGAAATCCATCATTGCCATCAATTCTTTTGAAATCCTTGTTTGAAGGAAATCCATCATTATCATCATCAGTGCTTCTGAAATCCTCACTCAGAGGAAATCCTTCACCATCCTCATATGTTCCATTGAAATCCTCACTCGAAGGAAATCATTCACCATCATCATCTATGCTTTTGAAATCCTCGCTTGGAAAAAAATCATCATCATTATTCATTCTTTTAAAATCCTCGCTCAGAGGAAAACCATCATCATGATCTGTGCTTTTAAAATCCTCGCTAAGAGGAAATACATCATCACCATCGGTGCTTTTGAAATCCTTGCTCAGAGGAAATCCATCATCATCATTGGTGCTATTGGTGCTATTGAAATCCATAATCATCATTAGTGCTTTTGAAATCCTCGCTCAGAGAAAATCCTTCACCATCATCATCTGTTCTGTTGAAATCCTTTCTCGAAGGAAATCCTTCATCGTCCTCATCTATTCCTTTGAAATCCTCACTTGGAAGAAATCCATCATCATCATCTGTGCTTTTGAAATGTTCTCTCGAAGGAAATTCAACATCCTGATCTGTGGTTTTGAAATACTTGCTTAGAGGAAATTCATCATCATCATGAGAACCTTTGAAATCTTGACTCAGAGAAATGCATTATCCTCATCTATGCCTCCAAAATTCTAGTTTGGAGGAAATTATCCATCCTCCCCTTCGACAATGGTGACTTCATAATCCTTACAATTAAGAATTTCTTGTTTAATATGCTCAATATAATTACTGTTACTTTCATCAAACTCCTCATTAAGTGAAAATTTGACTCTCTATTCATAGTGAAAGCATTCATGTTATATTCATCAATAGAGAATAGAGTTGTTGTTTGAACAAGATGTTGATGCTAAAGAAATAGAAACTTCATTATTACATGAATCCATGACTATTCATGGAAGATGTTGAATGATACAAATTATCTCTCTCCCAATGATAATTTATAACTCAGAGAATGAAAAATTCCTTCCAAAATTTCTCCCCAAAATTTTCACCCAAAAAATTTCACTCTAAAAATTTTGTCTAAAAAATTTCCCTTCAAAATTTATTCCAAAACATTCTACTAAAATTGATCTTAAAAATTACAACCCTACTTTCTATTCAAATTTTCCTTTAATACTTTCCATCAAAAATTAAATACAATTTTTATTTTCATTATTTAACATTAACTTGGTAGTTAAGTTAATTTTTACAAATTATATTTTATTTTTTTCCCACATTTAAGAAAAGTTAATCTAAACCCATAACATGAAGCCAAGGTATTATAAGGAGGTGATCAATGCCAATCTTGCTAACTGGAATTATCTCTCTATCTTAACTAATGCTTAGAAGAAAATGAACATTGCAAAAATAATAACTAATTCTCATGAGCTTCGGAGTGAAACCGGGCATTGGTCAATTCCCAAAACACCTTGGGACGAAAGAGCTTGTCATCTTTGTGATACTAAGAAGGTTGAAGATGAAAAAAGGGCGCTGGTCAATTCCCAAAACACCTTGGGACGAAAGAGCCTGTCACCTTTGTGATACTAAGAAGGTTGAAGATGAAAAAAACTTTCCCTTGGATTGTCTCGCTCTTACTCACATCCGTTCTCATTTCCAAAACCTTTGTCACACTACCAACCTTCTTGATTTGTTAAGTCCACAAAACTATAGTGTTCTGGGAATGCTTCTCTCCCTTCTTTTTGATCATAGAAATATAATTTTAAAGAGTCTCAATTAACCCCTTTCTTTCTTAAGGTCCAATAAACCATATTGGTCTTAATGGATATTAATCATCATCAATTTTCCCTAATTTTATTTTTAATCACACATTCAACAAAAATTAAAGAAATCCCACAATCTTTACTATATATTAGCTTCCATCGTTTCAATTCCTCACATCACATCAAATACTGCAGAGAATTTGTTAAAAATCTTGGAGTGATTTACATATGAGCTATATAGTCATCATTAAGATGTTCAACGAGAGGCTTTCACATTTAAAAGGTTAGTTTTCTTTCTATTTTTACCATTTAAAAAGGAATTTGGGTAAAATATGTTGTTTCATTGTATTTTTGTTGAAAACAATGATTTATTATTATTATTATTTT
>APFE030370517.1:352627-383144 GCA_000404065.3 Pinus taeda
TGGTTAAATTTTTTTTAATTATCAAAATAATTAAACAAAGTGTAAAGATTTCCAATGATATAAATACGAACTTATATTTTATTTTTCATTTATGAAAAGGGCATTAAATATAGTATTTATGAGTGTTTCTCAATTAAGGGCAACAACTACAACATCTAAAGTTGTAACTAGATCCTCTATGAATATTATTCAACAAAACCCAACTAACGCCTATGGGAAAGGTCAAGCAAGTGACTCCTCAAAATTAGTGAATAATGTAGAGAATAGAAGATGACACCAAAGGAAAAAAAATTGACTTGTCAAGATATATGAAGTAACAAAGGGGAACAAATATTTCTATATTGTGCCAAGCTTCGATATGATGGAAATTATGACGTAGTTGGCAAGGTATGAGGCATATATTTGGTGTCAGTTACAAATATTGTTTATGTTCTTCTAAATTGGCCATGACACATGGATGGGTTAGATATCATTTTACAAAGAGCAATTATGACTTGACACAAGATTTTACTAAGATTTGTGCAAGTGTCATAGACAACATTGAGAATTGAATTGTAAGTTTGCTTATTTATATTTATGTGTTATGCGTTATTATAAGTATCATTATGTTTTTTTATAACTTATTTATCATTGTAATTTTATATTTTGTTTGAAAAGATTTTGCTAAGCCTTTTTCAATTATGTTCGAGAGAATTTATTATACAAAGACACATATTATTAATATGATAGGAGGCTCTAATGGTGAAAGACACATAAACTAATGGTACTAGTGATATTATTAAGGTGAGGGTGGGGGAGTTGTTTACCTCTCTGTAAGGTGCTTTAGACATTGGTCTCATTGTGGCTCTCAACTTTTCTAGAGGTGAAGTTTAGGTTGTGACTTCATTGCTTGGTTTTTTATTATTGTTTGTGACTTTGTAGCTGGAAAGGATGATGTACCATCATGTATTTGGAAGGGTATGAAGAGGCGGTATGCTATGGATGGGTCCATCATTTTCTTTCTTTTTGGGAAGCTAACATCTCCTCGGCATGGTGGTGACCCTCTATTTTTCTGGTTGTGAATGTCACTCAATGACTTCTTCACTGAAGCATCTAACTATTTTCCATGACATTCGTAGTGGGAGAGGTTGTTGGGGGATGTACATTGAGGGATGTCTTCTGTGTGGGTCTATTATTTTTAACCATCATAGGGTAGTTGTGTCATTTCACAGTCATTTTTTTGTTAACGTTGCTCGAAATTTGGCCCCCTTTGTCTCAAATTGGAGGTCAAAGAATCTGAGTAGATCACTAGCACCATTAAAGGTAAAAAAACCTGAAATTACAAGAGTAGATATAGGGGGACCAGGAAATAAGGAATAAAAAACATCGATTAGTAAGACTAGAAAGGTTACTTTTGAACATGTGGAAGCTAAAGATGAAAAATATGTTGTCATTGGTGACAATGAAGTTAGAACTCCTGTTGAAAAGGAGAAGATCCATTACAAACTAAAAAGAAGAATTTCCATCGATGTTTCTATTCCAATTAATGATAAGGAGATTGTAAATTTAGATGAAAATATATCAAATGACAGGAGGAAGGAATCAAATGTTGTTGGTCATTTTGAAAAAATCATGGGTGTCACTGAAGATCATGGTGAAAGCTCTAAATGCCGCAGGGAAATCATAACACCAAGCATTGATTTAGAGGATGGTATTATTAAGACAAAATAAAATCCATTTTAAATCAATTGAGGAAGAACAACTTGGTTGATGATGGCCATACCTTTTAGTAAAATTTTAGATAGCTTTATAAACTAACATAAGGGAAATCTAAATATCAAATTATAAATCCGCACCACCCGCATGTTCCTACCTTGAAAAAGATGATTAGATAGAATCCATATGCACATGTGATTCTTGTTGATCCAATTGAAGTTCCCAACAAAGATACATTTGAGAGATCATCAAGTATTGACTACAAATATTATATAATTAGGGGAATCCATTTTGCAAAGGCTAGAAGAGAATTGATGTAGGAATATCCCAATAACCCACTTTTTGAAATAATGAAATTTATCATTTATTATATTTTAATGGATATAAAAGAAAATTTATTGGAATGACATCATAATACATATAATGAGTATAGGATGTATATAAATTTCATCCAATGGGTCAGATTTATTCATAATGAATTTGAAGAAAAATGTGGTTGGGATAAGACAAATGTTAGTGAAAGCTTTTGAAAGCACTGTTGGATGGAAATAGGATGTCCGATTGATGAGGAAAATATTAATACAAAAGGTCATAGAGTAAGTGATGCATTAAGAGGTATGGATAGATTTTTCGAGTTGGGATTTATAATTGGGGAGATATGGAATTTCATTAATGAGATTTTCAACATGTGGGAGAGTATTGGAATAAAAAATCAGAAGGTTAAAAAGCCTAAATCCTTAATATGTACTAGTAGTAAGATAGGGCTTGAAATAAAGAATCTTCCAGATGATAGGACTACTACACCTTGGAGAGAAATGAAAAGAGTAAAGGATGATAAAATTGTCAAATCAATATTATCTCGTGTGAGTTCAAGTGATTTATCAATAGAAGAAATGTGTAATGAATTTAAAAAGTAAGCTAGTTGAGTTATTTTAATTTATTTTTGGGCTACATTTTTCTTTTCAATTTAATATATTGTTGTTGGTACATATCACTATAACATTTTTACTTTATTTAATAAGTCATAAGGTTTATATGAACATACAAAAAGAGATGGTTAAAATGTTGAATGAATAGAGTTTGGATGATGTTACACACAACTATTGAGATGAATGTTCTATAACAACACAAACAATTTTTGTTGCATTAAAAACAATATGTTGATTTAATGCGTTCATTTTATTCATTTTAAGCTCTTTATATTTTATTTGCTAATTTCATTAAAGATTCCGAGGAGGAATATGAATGGAATACCATAGATTTCAAAAGTTTTATTCAAAAAAATAGGTTGGAAAGGAAAAGAAAGCAACATCTTCAAAATGTTGAACTTGATTCTAGCTTTGATCATGACACTTGGAATGGGCTTGACACTGTCTAGTATCAAGTAATATTATGTGATTGTGAATATATTGCAAATCTCATTCCTAAAAGGAAATATTCACTAGTTATTGCAAATATGCCTCATGGTTTCAATTTCTCAAACATTGGATATGATAAGTGAGCCTCATAGTTATCAAGCATCTAATAAAGCGGTTGTGGGATTTCAAGAAGTCACAACATCACCACTTTGGATATTTGTGACATTTCATTCATAAACATAAATTTTGGATCTATGGTATCAAGCCTCAAAGACAAAGCAAACTCAAGGATGCAACTTATATGGTAAGGCATTGAAATTGTATGCTTATTGATTAATATTAAAAATAATTATTTATGTACAAGTTAATTAAATTTTTACTATTTCATGTTCCAGGGAAAAGTCAAATCATATTAGTCCCAAAGATCAACCAATTATAAGTGATTGTGAGTTCATACATATTGCGCACTGGACAATATATCAATGTTATAAGCCTATTGTTTTGAATCTAGTAGATGGAAAGAGTTGTAGCCAAACAATGGTTCATGATGTTGTGGTAACAAACTAACATATGAGTAAAATATGCAAAGGAAAGATCATTAACATTTATCAAATGCCACAAACATTGATTAATTATCTTTTAGATTTATGTTCAAATGAAGGAAATTGGGTTTTAGATTTATTCTCATGTTCAAGTAAGTTCTATGATATAAAATTGAACTTCAATCTTTCTTTTATTAATTTTTTTTTATGTGTTGATACTAATTTTTTTAATTATTTATTTTGTACTTGATGATTAGGTACAACATTAGCATTCTACCTACTAAAGGAAGAAATTGCATAGCCATTGGAAAAGACCCATACAATGCAGTTTTATTCAACAAAGAATTAATGCTATTAAAGTTATTCTAGATGAAATGCAAGAAGTTGGTTTGAGGAAAGAGGATTTTAATTAATCATGTGTGGAAAAAAACAAAGGAACCTTAGCCACTGTTAGATGGAATAATTGGAAATGGATATTTCAGGATATTTACAGACATCAAAGATTGAATAGGAGAGGAAAATAACCAAACGGAAGCACAAAATACCATGGAAGAAGATAATAATGAAGCTCTTGAAAATAATGAGCATGCTTATATGATATTGTTGATTAAATTAAGTTATGCTTGAAAATCAAGCTCAATTTTGAGAGTTATTCGTATATTTTACTTGTAATGTTTTCACTTCAATATTTTTTGTTACAAATAAGTATTCGGTGATTGTTATTATATGTTTAGTATATTTATTATCTGATTTTCATTTTAATTTTTATATGAATCATTTTTTTTGGAAAAAAAACCTTTGAATATTATTATTTTATGACATAAATTTCATAAATATGTTATTTTTAAAATTTTATTGTTCAATTTTCCCATAAAAAAAACATTTATACAATATGCCATTTTTAGGGAAAAGTCCCAAAAATGTGTATTTTTTACTATATCATATTCAAATGTGTATTTTTTTCGTCCAATGTTTAAAATTATTGTTTTTTAGTGACAAATATTTGATGTATATTGAGATATTAATTAACGATATATAAATATATATAAAATCCTAAATTCAAAATATCGACATTTTTCTTAACTTTGCAAAAAAATTGAAAATTTCATTAAAAAAATTGAAAAGAAAAACAAAAAACACAAACTTGAAAAACACTTGAAAACACTTGAAAAACAAACATCTCACAAAAAAAGATGAAGATGAAGAACAAGACTACTTGAAAAATTGTTAAATAACCAACATTCAAACAAAATCATCCATACTTAATAAATAAGAAAATTTAAAGTGTCAAAAATAAGCCCCCAAAAAGGGGTTGATGTTGCATCGACATTTTTCAAAATTGGCATGAACGTCATTAACATTAAAAAAAAGTCCATACTTAATACATAAGAAAATTTAAAGTGTCCAAAATATGCTTAAAAAAAGTTGATGCTGCATCAACACTTTTCAAAATCCATATGAAAATCATGATTTGTTGTGACCTCGGAAAAAATGAGAACATGGTACAATTCTTGTTAAGTTAGTAACTTTGTTATGTGTCATATTCATCAAATATGATATAGCTATATAGGGTGAATGCCAAGGAGGTTTGCTAGGTCCCATGTAAATATAAATAAACAAATCAATTGGGGCCTTGATGGCCATCACTACCAAGCTAATAGAGCCAGAATACGGCAACACAACTTATAATGTTAATGTGATGAGTCTTTTTCACTTGCAAAACCAATTATGGGCTAACTCTTTGGAAGTGGAATGCAATTATATTCATGCTTTACTCCTTACTTCGTATATTGATGCTCTATCTTTGTCCTCAAATAACCTAACTTCAGGGCACTATCAACACATAGGGCAAATTGAGGAAGAAACTATTCAACAAATCAAGGATCTAATGGATATTGAGGAGTTAAAACCTCCTCACTATGAGGGCTTGGACACTTAGGGAAATGCAAACAAGTAAAACATTTTATGTATTTTCAGGTCTTATGTGATTTGGGTATTTTTGTAAAGGAAGCTAATTCGAAAAAACTATGATTATAATTTTAATTGTGAAGGAAAATAACATAGAAGCCATATCAGAAGTTTGTAATTTTTTTCAAGCAACACTCTTTTTTTAAGAATTTATGTAAGCTCTGTTGTTTTCTTTGGCATAGCCTTTTAATATAAATATTGTTTCGATTTCAATTAAAAAGAAAAAAAAGAAGAAGATAATGATCATTGGTTATTATCCATCAATGTGGGTTGACTCATCACCATTATTCAAGGATAAACATGCCACCTAAAATGACTCATTAGTGGTTAGTATATGGAAAAGCTCCCAATCTTGTCACATGCTTCTATACGTTTTATTGTGAACATATTTCCTTATGTTAACAAGAACAAGTTCGTAGCTAATTAGAAATAATTTTAGATCTTACCACAAGACTAAAAAATAGTTTTAACCTAAATAGTGTCCAAAAAATTCAATTTTCCTTATTATCATTACTAAAATTATATCAATAAAATTATATACTTTCAAATTTTTATCAAATTTAATTCATAAATAAAACTTATGAATTTTAGGCCTTCTCTTGAAAACAGCATCTAACTAATGAGAACCATAATAAACAAACTTTAATTAAAAACATTTGTAATAATTTTAAAATTTCAAATTAAATGTTATAATATATATATAAACTTTTTCCACATATATATATTCTAAAAAAAAATTTCAAATAATTATATAAAATTTGATAAAAATCATTTTTCCTCTCATATATTCATATTCATACATATATATATTCCCAAGAAAAATATCCAATAATGTGATAAAATTTCAGAAAATCATTTGTGAATCAAAATTGAAAAGCTCAAGGACAATATAAAGTCTAATCCTATTATTTTTAAAGTTATATTTAATAGTATTTTTTATTTATTTTGAAAATGGTGCTGTTATTTATTCCTTTGATATATTTTTTAAAATCAAAATTAACATTTCATAGTTATGATTTTAAAATATTTTAATGTTGTTAACAAAAATATTAATATTAAATTTGAAATGAAAAATGTTGTGAATCAAAAATTTCATCATTTGTGAATCAAAATTGAAAAGCTCAAGGACAATATAAAGTCTAATCCTATTATTTTTTTTTAAAAGTTTATATTTAATAGTGTTTTTTTTAATTTATTTTGGAATGGTGCTCTTATTTAATTCTTTTTATATATTTTTTTTAAAAATCAAATTAACATTTCATAAGTTATGATGTTAAAATATTTTTAATGTTGTTAACAAAAATATTAATATTAAATTTGAAATGAAAAATGTTGTTTTTGAGTAATATTTTTGTTGATATTAAAACAATAATTTAATTGAATTCATAGTTTTAACAAGGGGTAACATTGTAATAAAAAGTTTTAAATGGATCTTTGAATTAAAAAGCGATGTTAATAATGAAAATCTCTATTTTTTTCATGATGTAAATTAACACTTATTTAAAACCATAACTTTTAACAAAATTTGCCACCAAAATTTTAAAATTAATTTTCAATAAAAAAAGAAAAGTTATTTAAATTTTATGTGTTTTTTTTATTTTTTACCTTTCAAATCATTCCCTAAAAAATTATATTACTGGTTGTAAACAAATCTCAATAAAATAGGAACAAGAAAATGAGAAACAAGAATTTTTAAAAAATAAAAATATAAGAACCCTCAAATGGGAATAAAAAGCATTTTAATTATTAATTAAAAATTTTATAAAGTATATTTAATTTTAGAAAAATATTTAAAATGTATATAATTTAAAAAAATTTCTCATTTTTTTTATTTTTTATTTATTTTTTATTTTTTTTATTATTATTTTTTTTAAAATAATAAAAAATACTCACAAAGTAATTTAAAATAAAAAATGATTTTTTTTAGATATTGTTTTACTGATCATGAGTTCGATTCTCTTGATTCCTGGGGTGAGACCCCCATAATCAAGGTCAACAATTTAGTCGGTTTACCATCTACAAAATGTGGAAAAGTACTCTAGGGTTTCTCATGCTTTCATTGCAAGTATGCATGTTTGTATGGAGGAACAATTCCCTTGCCCCATCCCCAACCAGTTGTCTCTCATTCTTCTCACTAGCCCCCCCTTTTGTCCCATCCCCCAACAAATTATCCCCCATTCTTCTTACTACCCTTCCCTCTACCCATCCTTCCTTTACAATCTTTGTGTATATTCTTTCCTTAAATAAAAGCTTTAAGAAGAAAGCAAATGACATCCTACTATGGAAAGAGGGCAACACAGGGATACTCGGAAAGGGAAGGGGAAATGGAGGGAATTATGTCCTCCTTAGATATCTTTATGCTTTCCTTTGTTTTGTTTTGCTTATTTGTTTTTTGTTTTTTTTTTGTTTTTTTTTGTGGGGGGTGGGGGGGCGGCAAGGGGAGGGGGGGTTGGTGTTTATTTTTATTGTTTTCTTCCACTTTATTTTTATTTCTTTAATACATTTTCTAATATTTTTATAATTATTTTTAGAGTGTAAGGGGGTGGGGTTAATTTTTTATTGTTTTCTTTCACTTCAATTTTCAACTTCTTTAAATATATTTTGCTAATATTTTTATTAATAATTATTTTAGAGTGTAGAAGGGAAGGGGTGGAAATGGATGAGGGTGATTTTGGAAATTTCTCCCCAAAAATACTTCACACACACACACACACTCAGGGGTGACAAGAGCAAGAGGGCTTTTAATAACCCTGAATGGAATAAAGAAAAATGATTTTCTTAGTAATTAGGAAACACATCCAAGAACCAAGTTGAAAGCTAGCTTTATTCATGGGGCTATGATTGGAAAGCATATGGCAGATAAAAATCTTGTGGTCCTAGGGGATTAAAAGATGATCATAAAGACAACGTAAGAACCAAGGAGTAAAGAGACCTGATAATGGATCAAAATACCATGAAAATACAACAAGCGATCCTGAAATTTGAAGAAATTAAATTATATCACATTCTTGGGAAATATAAATGGTGGGATTAACAAATTAGCAAAAGAGGCTTCCACCTTAAAGAAGGTGTTAGGTTCAGGCAAATTTTTACCACCCTTTCCCCTACCTTTTTGTCCATTTTATCCTTAATAGTCACATCCTTTTCATCTATTATTATTCTATATGTTGACTCAAATTGTCACTGTAATCCATTAAGTTTTTGGTTGCATTTAAAAGGGGAATCATTGTTTTTTGGGTATTTTACAAACAATGTACTAAGAAAAATATCTGTAGGATGAAACAACTGACCTAGGAGCTGGTACTAACCTAGGATTTCCCTACTTCACCATGCCAATACTCTAAAATTTTACAATGTTGCTACTCCATTATGCCATTACTCTGATATACTCAAATGTTATTACTTTATTGTGTTGTTACTCTCAAAAGTCTTAGTGCTATTTAAGGCTGATGTTAAGTATGTTGTTACTCAACATAAATGCTGGTCAACAAGGTCTATTGTGACAACAAGGATTCAAAATTTCTTGAATGACGTGACCAATCTAGACATGGGATTACGATTTTTAGTCTTTTAGTTGTTTTTGTAATTAAGGTAATCTATCGTGGCATAAAATTTTATTTGTGTGTGATTTGTTGTAATCAGTTATAAAAAAGACTTTGTTGAACAACTTGAGAATCACAATATTATCAAGACTATTTATATTTGATTTATTACCGATATTAGATGTGAAAAGGGGCCTTTAAAAATATGACCTCCCTACCCTGAAAGGTGGGCCTGGCATTATTTTTCTCAAAAATCTGCATCTATATCTTTTTCCTAAATTAATAAAAGACTCAACAAGTTTGTGGCTTGATTCATGATTCATTGTGTTAAGCTATAGGCTATGTGTTTTTCTCTAGCTCCTTGCCAAGGAGGAAGGGCCCTCTTCTTTAGTAGGGATTGTTGTGACTGTAGAGGTAGTGTAGCTATTTTATTTGTTTATCTTGTGGGTCGTTATTTATATTTCTAAAATTAAATTTAATTGTTGAACCACTGTTACTGTTACTTGTGTTAGATTGCAAATAATTATGAATACAAATTGTTGTTACTTAACCATAGTTCTCATAGATTTGTTGATTCATACTGTTATTGTTGTTGTGATTTTAATTAGTGTTTGCTATTACAAATTGTTGTAGATATCATTGTCATACATTGTTGTTACAACTCACTATTACAGTTTGATATTGATATCTTTAATTGTTACCAACCCAGTGATATTAATGCAATTTCAATGGTAACATTTTTAATGAATGATTATAGATTGATTGTGATGCTTGAATCATTTTCAATTTGTTGTTGCAATATGGGTAATTGATTTCCAAATGGTTATGTGATTTGAGTGATTTCATTTATACATGTGAGGGATTTGGTTGCGAGAGTGATTCTCATTTTTAGAATGGTGTGTTGAATCCTATTCCTTTCATGTAGGAGTGCTTATTATTTCTAGAATTGTGTGTTGAGTGTCATTATTGTCATGCAAGTGTGGTTTCAGTGGTATGGTTTTAAGTTTTAAGAGTTGTGTGAAGAGTGATTTCAATTCATGCAAGTGTGAATTAGTTTACAATAAGCATTGATATTTAATTAAAGGGTTGTGCTCTTGTTGAGGATGCATATTAGGGAAATGCACACCGGGAGGTAGTTAATGTCAAGCTAATGAATTTTACCTACATATACAATGCACAATAAACTTGAAATAAAAAGACTTACCATGGTTGATAATTTATGTTAGAGTGGATGAATTGTTTTAATAAGATAACAAAAATCCCCAAAAAATTGATGCTATTTCCGAGGAGGTTATTAAAGGCACAAAAGCGAAAGTGGCATTTTTTCTCTTGAAGATGCAATGATAAAGAATCAGGATATTAATATGCATGAATAAAGAAGAAGAGAAACATTGTGCTACCAAAACTAACCTTGTAGGAAGAAGGGGACATGGAGGAAGAAGAAATCAAGATTTACAATGGCTTACATTCATCTAGGAAATGATTTCAAAAGTAGAAGCATAATCATCTACCTAAAGGGTAGATTCTTGGAGGATGAGATGTTGCAAATCATATACGTTAGGTATAATTTTTAAGAGAACAAAATATTAAGGGTAATCTACCTTGGGAGAAATGTTTGGAAGATGGAATCTTGTGAATCCTCTATCTTGGAAGAAAGTTTGTAGACCTATGCCCATGCTGAATCATCAGCATTAGTAGCAGAGTCTAACTACAAAGACATGATAGAAGGACAATGGGATATAGATAGATAGAATTTAGAACACCAAGACCCAAGCCTAGAGGATGAGAAACCCCTAGATAACTCTATCCCAGACTTGCGAAGTGTTGTGAGGTATATTGAGTAGCCATCAAATGACCCTTTGCAACTAGGAAAACTTGTTGGTGGACAATGACTACCTGATGTAGTTTGGAAAAACTTCCAAATTTTGTTATAAAATTTGATCATGACCAGTGACTTCTTAAAAATGTTGAACTTGACTCTAGCCTTGAACACTATTCCTCGTGTGACCACTGAAGACCCAAACACTTTCCTTTTTGAATTCAATGTTATGTGCCAGAGCTATGACTACAATTCAAATGCCCATAAGTTGAAATTGTTCCCTACCATATTGAAGGGAGCTTTGTTAAGATGGTTTATGGGACTTGGTGATGAGCCTATCTATTCCTGGGATGACATGAAGGTAATTTTTTTGGGAAAATATCAATATTACTGTAGAACAAGAGACCAGAGGGAAGAGATTTTCAGAATGGCTCAGAAGTAGGATGAGAGCATAAAATATTATATTGAGCACCTCTAATACAATATGTAGAGTTTTATTCATAATTATTTTGACAAAGACATCCTAAATACAATTCTAAAATGGGGAATGAGGGATGATTGTATGGATACGTTAATCTCAAGGGAGCTTTGTTGAGATGGTTTATGGGACTTGGTGATGAGTCTGTCTCTTCCTGGGATGACATGAAGGTAATGTTTTTGGGAAAATATCAATATTATTGTAGAACGAGAGACCAGAGGGAAGATATTTTCAGAATGACTCAGAAGTAGGATGAGAGCTTAGAATATTATATTGAGCACCTCTAATACAATATGTAGAGTTTTATTCATAATTATTTGGACAAAGACATCCTAAATACAATTCTAAAATGGGGAATGAGGGATGATTGTATGGATATGTTAATCTCATGGGAAAGGGAGATATATCAAAGGAGCCTTATGATGGAATAATTTCACTCTACTTGAGAAGCTCGAGAGGATCATCAAGGAACAAAACTTTATCATATGTTTCTGCTATGATAAAAAAAATCAACCAATGGCACAGTAACAAGAGTAGAAATTGGTAATTTTATTGAAAATTTTAAAATTGATATTATGAGCTCTTTGTTTTCATAGTTGGATATTTTACAGGCTAAATAGAAGCAAGCTAAATCTAAAGAGGAATTATAAATATTCTACTCCAACTATAGGAAGAAACATCCCCTTAGAGAATGCCCACTTAATAATGTGGAAGTCTGTGGTATCTACAAGTAGGACCATTCGATAAAGCTTTTCCCATAACTTCCGAGATTAAACGAAATATTCAAAGAATCATGTGAGGATACTAAGCCAACATATTCTAATTTCTCCAAGAAGACATGAAAAGCTCAAAAATCAGTTATAGCTTAAGGTCCATCATCATCCTTTAATACTTGGACTAACATGTAATTTCCACAACAAGTTCAATATCCCACAACTTCGTGGTAGTTTCCTAGTCCTCCTCTGATTCAATACCCCACACCATGGCCGTAATGTCCCTCTCACCCAAGCCAAACATTCTCGTGGTCATAAGGAAGGCATGGATGTTGAGTATATTGTCATTGGTGTCAAAGAAAGTGTAGGTGCAACAAGTGTAGGTGCAATAGGATATTGAGCAGGGGCAGGATATGTTGAGTAGATATAGGATGTCATCATTGATGTCCTTGGTTTGTTGATGGACTTGGATGACATGGTAAAGGCAAGAAACCCTCACTAACATTAGCTCTGGGGTTTGGTTTACTAAATGATGGACACTCCCTGCAATTATTGAGGATTTTGTTGATGTAGACCGTCGATTGTGTAGAAATTATGGTTTAGATTTGCAACTCCTCATGAATTTCTAATCAAAATCACAAGACACAAACCTACTCTACTTATTTGTGGAAGTTAATTCACAATTTAGAACAAAAAATTCAGACATGCAATAAGAAATAAGACACATGCACATAATATTTTTCCTAGGGAAAGAAATCTACTTAAAACCCCAATGCATGCTTGCATTAATCTGATGAATAGAGATGTATTACAATTGCTTTTCTCAACTGAGCACAACATGTAAGTGCATAACCTATCTCTCTACTCACTAAGAAGCTTTGGCATAGACTTAGTCAACTTCAGCCTATGCTCACTGAGAAGCTTTGGCCCAGAGTTAAATGAGTGGCAAGAGCCATGTCATCTCAGTTAACTCCTCCAAGTTGTCTGCTGATGTGGAATTTCGGATTTCCTTAATTTGATTAAGGAAAAATGAAAATTGATACTTTCTTGCTACATTTTCAATAGATTGTGTCTTGGAGACCCTCACAACCAGATCCTCCTTATCATGATGTTTCTGTTGGTATGTGGAGGATCTCGAGCAACCTCTCGGTTTGAAAGATATTATGGTTTGAAGTTGAAGCCCCAAGTTGTGGGTCCAAAACCCTAAAGGGTTGCTAATGTGGCATCTTGTCATTGGTTCATGGGCTTAAAAGGATATTATGGTTGAAGTGATAATCCTTATGATCAAGAGCTCCATCATATGATGATGTGGCAGTATGACCCACATTATAAAAGGATATTATTTATACTCAGTTAACTAATTATGGTTAATACTTGAAAATGTAATAACTATATGGACCAAAAGTTAGAAGAAATTCATTTATACTATGGTCCAAATAGAGGGTATCAAAAAATTAAAATTCGAAATTAAAATTTGGGCTCCCACCAAAGCTCTTAAGTTGTCTGGGCTCGTATGCAACTCTCCAAAACTATATAAAGCACCATTCACTCTCTTTCAAATGCATCGACTTAAATGCATGAGTACTAGAGCTCTAACATATTTTCTCCTGATGGAGTAAGGGAAGATCAAAAGCGAGGGTTCAATTTTTGTTTGGGCTCAAGGGTTTCATCTTATTTGTATTTTTCTAGTGAGAGGGAAGCTCAATTATTTTCTATGGTGTGTGAAGTTTCCTAGAAATATCTCCGTGACTGTTTTGTATGTGCCCACAAAAATTCATCAGACTTTTGATACAATTTTGAAAAGGGTTTCAATTTGTTTTAGGATTCAAGGTGTTTCAAGGAAGGGTTTCGTTTGGAATTCTTTGAAGATTGGAAGATTGGTGATCTCATTAGAATCACAAGTTTATTTTATTTTTGAATTTTTCTGGAAAGGGAAACAATAATGTCTGAGCCTATGGATCCTCTTGACACCATTTCTAGTAACCTAAATCTCCGTGGTCAAAAGAATCAAACAAAAATAAAACTAAAATACGAAACATTTTTTAATTGTGGGGCTTGAAATAGTCTATGTCATAATTCTTTTATGGAGTGAAATAATTGAATGAAAATCTATCAACAATGTAAACTTTGAAACGGGAACTATAAACTCAAAATGAGAATTCTAGCCAAAAAACCCCAAATAAACATGAAAAAAATGCTAAAAATGAAAAGTGTTGACGCTGGAATAACACTTTTTTTTTTCTAGTGTAAATTTTCAACATGCTTTAAAAATAGTAGTGAAAATAAAATTTTTATGCAAAATTTATACAAAAAACACGAAAAATTGTTGATGCTGGAATAACACTTTTTTTTCTAAGGTAAGTTTTCATCATTTTCGAATAATGGCATAAAATATTTTATCATGACTCCGAAAAACATTAAAATGTCAAAAAAAAAAGAAACGCACACAAAAAAAAAGGTTAAAAAAAATAACAATAAGTAATTAAAAATATATACTAAAACAAAAACAAGTAAAAAAAAAAACAAAAAACAAAAAACAAAAACAAAAAAATAAATAGATTATAAATTAAAAAATAAAAAAAAATAAAAAATCAATCAAAAAATTGGAAAAGAAAACAAAATTAACTATAAAATAAAGAATAAAAAACTAAAAAAAATAAAAATACATCATAAAGAAGAAATAAATAAAAAAAAAACATAAAAAATGAAAAAAAAAAAAATTATCTCGTAAACCATAAAAAAAAAAGAAAAAAAAAAAAAAAAAAGAGTATAAAATTAAGTGAATAAAAATAGAAAAATTTAAAAAAGGCAATAACAAAAACTAAAAATATATAAAAAATAAAATTAAAAACAAACTAGATTAAATAAAAAAACTAGAAAATTAACCAAAAAAAACTATTAAATTACATTAAAAAACATTTTAAAATATCTTAAAAAACAAAATATACTAAAAAAAAACAATTAAAATTTAAAAGATATATATTTTTTCAAATTAAAAAGAAAAACAAAAAAAAAATTGTCGATTCTGGGCAGCTTCACCTCCACAGGCTGCCAGGCGACGAAAGTTCGATTCTCGCCCACTCATGGGGCTGCATTTTTTTAATTTTTTTTTAGTATATTTTTTCTTAGGTTTTTTTTAAAATGTTTTTAATCTAATTTTAGTAGTTTTTTTTAATTTTATTTTTGGTTTTTTTGTTTGTTAATTTTCTAGTTTTCTTTAATCTAGTTTGTTTTTATTTTTTATATTTTTTTAGTTTTTTGTTTGTGGGTTTTAAATTTTCCTATTTTTATTTACTTTTACAGTTTTTTAAATTTTGTTTTTATTTTTATTTTTATGGTTACAAGATTTTAGTTTATTTTATTTTATTTTTAAGTAATGACAACTAGAAAACTTGTTAAGTAATCATGATTTCAAAAAAAGAATTGGACATAAAAAATTTTAAAGTGTAAAAAAATGTAACATTTAAAAAAAAATATCCACACTTAATACATTAAAAAATTTAAAGTGTCAAAAATAAGCCCTCTAAAAAAAAGGGTTCATGTTGCATCAACACGTTTCAAAATCAACATGAAAATTACTAACATTTAAAAAAAATATTTATATTTGATACATAATAAACTTTAAAGTGTCAAAAATATGCTCCGAAGAAAAAAGAAGAAGTGTATTCTGCATCACCACTTTTCAAAATCGATTGCATTTTTGGGTACCTCAACGAAACATGTAATCGTATCAGTTCCCGTTTCAAAGTTTACATTGTTTACCTAAGGAGGATTCTCTGTGATTACTGAAGCAGTGTGTGGTAGGGGCAATGCACTTATTTGACTGTGAGGTTTGGACAACGATAAACGTCACAATAACACTCTGATAATTTGTGCTATGGTAGACCAAGGAATGATTAAATCATGGCTCTCTCTGCGGCTAGAACAATGCAACCTATTATTAAAATTCCTTATGAATTCATTCCTTAATGTATCTCATGTACAATGACTCCTTTCTGCAATTGAGCGACATTATTTCTCTTTACATAGTGAAAAATGGAATTCTTGACATGATGTGCACTTGATCGATATCTGTGCTAAAATTCAAGACTGTATGACCTTTTATGTGGACATTACATGCTGTGTGTAGAGCATTAATAGTCATTGCAAATATTGTCACTCAACGTTCTTGCTTTAAGGAAACTGTGTTTCAAAGTGCACCTACATGCCTAATTAAAGCAACAAGGTTTGAACGGACCCTACAAATTGTACAAATATGGAGAATGCAATAAGTATCAATGACCTTAATTGACAATGCTCTATGTAGACAATGACCCAAACATAACTTTGACAATGAGAGGATGATGTATTGTAAAGACAGAGTAGAAAAATATTGACCTTGATCCTTTTCCATTATGAAAGAGTCTATTAGATGACATATACCTTGCTTCTTGTTCATAAGTGGACTTGTTGTGATATCATATTTATTGAAACCTTGATATTTGATAGTGAGATCATTAGCAATAGTAACATGTATGTATGAATGTTTTGATAGTAATCTTGCATCACTATTGAAGTAAGATGATGGAGTAGTGATGATGTTAGTGAAGAAGAAAGTCCAAGCATAACAATACTTTTGGTATGCATACATATACTTATTGGTGTGCATTTAGAAATTGAATAACTATAACTTAGGCCTAAGTAGGCACCTCTTTCATCATCAATATTTAGTGGTAGAGGATTAAAGGCAATGCTTGCACAAAATATGGTTGCCATAGCAGAACATTAACTTATGCTACATAGTGTCATGTAGGGACTTGATAAAATCTAGTATTAGACCTAACCTATACTACTAAGGCCTGTGCAGAAGGTGATGAAATTGTGGCATGGAGGCTTGAAGAAGGTATTGTAACCCCTGATTATGACAGTGACACTCCAATACTTAACAACAATTTTGTGATATGATAGTAATTCTACTTGGCAGTATGTTTTGTTGAAGTTGAGTTGAAAACAACAATTGTAGTACAATGAAGTAGATGGTAGCAATGATGAGTGGTGGACAGTAGTAGGTGGCAGAGGACAACAAAAGGCAAAAGGCAATAGTGTATAGTGATAGAGGTGTTAATATCATATTGAGGCAGTGGCAGTAAAGTGCAGTAGTGAGAATTGCATCATTGTATTTGGGCCATTATCCCCATTACGGGAGCCCAACCTTTAGGGAGCATTTGCTTCCTTCCAAATTCTTGGTAAAATCTCTTGGGCAATTTATATTTCCTTCCTGTTCGACTGGTAATTGTTGTATGTACATCATACAAAACTGAACCTATTATTGAGCCAAATATTGTGCATTATCATTGATGTGATGGTGATGTTTTATGTTTGCTAAATGCTCTGAATAATTAAGTAATGAAAACTAACCAATTGTGAAATGAGGAAAATACCTATTCAACCCCCTCTTAGTATTTCCAGCAATGGAGCCTCCTTTTTAGTGTAGTTCCCTATGCAAACCCAAATAATCATGCAATAGAAAAAACTAAAACTTTCTTCCAATACGCCACCAAGTAATCGCCCCCTACGACTCTAGCTACCTATGAAACCTAACCCAAAACCAAACAATAAGGTGGTACAACAAGTTGAATCACCTTTATTCCCCACTTTTCACATCTCCTCGTTGAATGTAATGATGTACACCTAATATTAGGTAGAGTAGTAAATTCAGAAAGTTCCCATGTTATTATGGAGCATGAATAAGAGAAATCACCTCAGGAATAAGCCCCACTTCATGATTCACTAAAGGAAAAACACATAATAGAAACTTACATTGAAATTCATGTAATGGTTGATGTCATCATTAGTTTTGGAACTACTCCAAATCCACCTTATCCAAAGAAATTGTCCATAGCCAAGACGACTCCAAAACCTTAGTTTGATTTCTTAAATGAGTTGAAATTTCTGTTTGTCATAATTCCATTGTTTCAAGAAATTAGATTCATCTTGATTTATGCTAAAATAATGAGGGAATTTTTCGTTAAAATGCCTCACAGGAAACATAAAGATACTCCAACTTCTCATGTTGTGGGTAAACTATCAAAATTAATGCTAGGGTAAAATTCCACGTTTTAAGTATGATGACCCTAATAATCCAACAACATCAATTGAGATAGGAAAGACAACTATCCCAAACACATTGGTTGACCTAGGTTCTACAATAAATGTTATGAACAGATAAACCCTGGAGCTGCTTGGTTTTATCAACCTGTTGTGCTATAAAACAACCCCCCATTTCAAAAAATCTTACTTTAGAAAATTATAATTTGAAATGGTTCCCTTTTAGATTAAATTGGTATTAATCCATCACTCTTCTAAAGGTTCGGAAATAAACAAAACATCTTAAAACCTTTTGAAATAATTGGTCTTAAAAATAAAACAAATAATTCTTTATTATTGCGATAAAGCGATCGCAAGATCACATATCGCAACAACAAATGATGCATAAACATGACCCATTGATTTTCCCCGATGCGATAAAAGCGAATAGCCAACAGATATCGGGAAAACAAATAATAAAAGGCCCCTCCCCTTTGCTCTGATGCGATATCGCAATCGGAAATCAGGGAATGCGACATGAACATAACAAACTCTCCTCCTTCAAACTCCCGATGCGAGTCAAGCGATATCGCTATCGACGATCAGGGATTCCATAATGCTTAAATAAATTGCCCCAAGGCTTCCTCCGATTGCCGATTGCGATGAACCCAAATGCAACTTTCGAAAAGGATCAATATGATTTCACTATATTATATATTAATTATCATTGAAAGCCTTTTCTCTTCCCGATAGATATTTGCTCGCGTCCAACCGCCAAAAAACCAAATCCACGCTTAAACCATTATTCGGCAAATAAAGGATATAATGAGCATTTACATGATTGACAGGTTTTAACGGCCAATTAATGAGCAGTTATGCCTAAATCCTTTCAGAGATTGTATCCACGGGAGCCTTATGATAAATCTTCCATTACTCATTGATTGACACAATTTCCTCATACTTGGTTCTCGCCATCTATTCTCTGCATTACGTTTATTTTTCTCTTGCGCAGAGTTTTTCCGCAGTAACGATGGGAAAGAAATCTAAGAAGTCTGGAATGCCTTCGGCTTCTATGGTAACAGGACAACATGCCACCAATCCGGGACCAAGCAAGAAGGGATTAATCTCAGATACCACATGTCTCGGCCTTGGCAGCACTACCTGGAAAAATATTTACAACCTGGTTGAAGCTGAGGAACCTCAGCAAACATCGGTACAAGATTCAGCAGGTTCAAGCCGGAAATCTGATGCTACTTTAAAAGATTTGGCTGATTCCTACCTACATAGGATAGCAACTCGAGAGAAAATTCTTCCGTATACGGATGTGGTGAGATGGGCAATTGAGGAAATTCCAATTACGGACAGAACATTCTGTACTGTTGATGGGAGAGTATTTGGTTCATTTCAGCCCAATGATTTCAGACAAATGTACCATTTGCCCGAACTAGAGAAGAAGTACAATAAAGCATTTCTGGAGAAGTTTCGAGATGAGAATGAAACCAAGTAAGCGCCTATACGAGAATGGAGACAGAACCCAGTGAAACACAAACATGAGTCTTCGGGTAAGTACTCTGTCGACTCCTTATGCTCTCCTTATTGTTATGCTAGAGTCATGATGTGTCGATTGTGGGGATTACATGATTCTTCAAAATTTTCCATAGAAATAGTACCTTTGATGGAAGCGGCATGTAATAGTGAAATCATGGATTGGGGGACTATATTATCAGATAAGTTGGCTACGGCTATTCTTGAATTCAAAAACAAATCTCGTGTTACTGATAGGTTCATCCCTCCATTTTATTTTAGTGCCTATATTTTGGATACCCTCTGCTTCAATTCCGAGTTTCCTGTGTTAGGGTGGAGATGGACTCCACAGGACCCTATGCCTATTCATATATACCACCAGAAACTATGGAAAGCTCATTACAAACACCATTTATACGAAGTTTGCAATGGATTTATGCTACCTATTTACTATGCAATTTTTGATAAACCTGCCCCTAAGATCTCCTCTCAGGCTGAGATTGACTTAACAGCCCTAAGAACTTGGTTTGGAGAAGAAAAATTCACCTATGTAAGAGTTTTTGGCAGTCAAGCCAGACCTCATGTCCTCCCCTTGTACATACCAGACAAGCTATTAGCTCGCGAAATAGCATATCAGCTTCCAACTGCGTCAGCCACGAAAACTCTCAGAAATTCAAAGAAGCAAGTTTGGCCTCCTTTTCCTCTAAGGTGCGGCATCTATACTTTGCATGATTATAAACATGTAGAGAAAGAGGCAGAAAAAATTAACATCCTAAGTCTCGCCACTCTGCCTAATAGACGTTTCGACCCGAAGAAAGTCATCTATAATGCTCTAGATCAAGCCAAGCTTACTAAATTTGAACATAAGGAAGATGAGTTTGATGACCTATTCTCCTCCACCGAGTCAATATTCCAGGTACAACAACTAGCTAGAATGAGATACCGTGATGACGGGTTAGTAGAGTTTAATAAACTTAGAGAGCAGAGGTTGCAAAATCTGCCTCTAGATTTGTTAGCTACTACCCCGATGATACAGTCAAGCGAGCCTGAGCAACAGCTTACCAGCGAACCTCCTACTACCTCCGAAATCTTTGAAGAAGTCCAGAGAAGAGAGCAGAAGGAACTCCGGGGGTTAGAACAGGAAGAGGCACAAAGGAAAGAACAGGAAGAGGCACAAAGGAAAGAACAAGAAGAGGCAAAGAGGAAAGACAGAGAGGAAGCAGAGAAGAAAGAACAGGAGAGAATAAGGGAAGAAGAACAGAAAAGGCAGCAGGAATAAAGCAACAAGGAAATGAATGTTGATACTCAAGTGGACCCAAGATTGCTCGAAGAATGGCAACAATTTAATACAATTATAGGCAATCTTGAGACCTCAACGGACGCCAAAACATCCAAAGCTGTCGATACACAAGATACAGCATCAACAGAGGTTCCAAGCAAAGGAACCAGCGGTCTACCCCAAACTACAATAGTAGAAATAATTCTGAATAATCCTTTCGATCAAATTATTTTGCAGGTGGAGGACATTCCTCCACTAGATGTTTTCTATAGCCCAAAACACAGGGCTTTAATAAAGCGACAGCGGAAAAGGAGAAGGATTGATCAACCTTCTCTGTTCCCTGAACAAACAATAACAGCCAATGTGGTATGGATAGAAGAATTCGACCCCTCCGATGACCTTACAAAGTTATGTCAATATGCCGGTGCCTATTCGGCAGCTGTTAGCGCTTGAGATTTCACCTCAGGCTGAGAAAGGCAAAACTTCAAGGCAACATCAGACCATTTCACCTCGCAGCTAGCCCTACGGGGTATGAGAAGGCTCTCTCCAGTCAATCTCGTTAAATTTTCAATGGGAATAGATGACCAATCAAGGTAACAAAGATATTAGGCTAGTAAACTGATTTGAAAGTTGATTTGGGGGTTTTTTTGGGGTTTTTTGGTGGCAAGTTGAGGATCTGCAATTTAGGGTGCGGGGATTGAGCTCAGTTTTTGCAGGTGGGTCTTTGGGGCAAGGTAGGAGTTTTTGCTAATGCTTTTAGCTGAGGTGGATGATCAAGGAGGAAAGAGGAGAAGCTAAAGAGGGCAAACAATGACTTTGAATCCTCTTAGACAGTGGAAAACATAAATTTTAAACAAATTTGAAAGCTGAGCATGGCATGCATGAATTCAAACTTTATCACTTCTTTTGTTTAAATAGCAGCAAGAGATTAAGAAATGGAACACATAAACACATTTACAATGACAAGTAGGAAACACACCATCAACATAATAATCCACAAGAATCCACAATGAAGTCTGCAAAACCCTGGCCTTCCTTTTCCTCAAATTGCAGAGATACAAGTAACATATACAATAGAGCTTCTCCCTCAAGAGTCCAACCATGAAAATGAGTAAGAGAAGGCATAATATAGAAGGTCTAACTCCTTTCCCCACCTCTAGGGGTCGAGCTCAGCTTTCTAGGAGCTGTTGCAACTAATTCTAAATTAATCACTAGATAATAGGCAGCACAACAACTTGCCTCTAAAACTTAGGAAACCTATCCATGCATTAAATATTTACCATTTACATCAAGAAGCTTGTAGAAGTGTTCAAGGAGAGTAAAAGTATCTAAGTGCCATGAAATTTACACAAAATCCATCATTTACATTCCCCAAAAGTCAACCAAGGTGAAAACAGTGTTTTGCTGGCCGAACTGGTCAAAACTGGCAAATTTGCCTAAGTGGTCGCGCCCCTGACTTTCACTGGTCGCGCGCATTGGAAGCTCTATTTGAGGGCCTTCCTGGTGTCCAAATCAGGTGCAAGATAGCTCGTTGGAAAGTTCGGGAAGTTTAATTTCCAACCCAACTGGAATTTCTGAATTTGGAGTTGATTTGACCCCTCAAAAATCAAATCTCCCAAGACTACTTTCTGCAACTCAAAAAAGGGGCAGAAAGTCAAAATTTGCATGTATTTTGAGCTTTTGGGAGCCCAAATCTTCACAAAATTTGAAACCCTTCCATAGGCAAGTGTACTTTTGCATGAAAATTCCAAAAATGTAGAGTTTTCCCCGTTCTGAGTTGTCCTCATGACTGGTCGCGTGCGGGGTGAGACCACTCGAATGGCCAAAACCTGTAAAATTCCCAAAAATGCTAAAAATGCCTCAAAATTCTCAAAATTTCTTGGGTTTGCTGCTAGGAGGAAGATAATGAGTATCATGGTGAGTGAGAGAAGCCTCGACCAAGATACGGAGCGGGTTGGTCTTCTTCTTCCTCTTGCGGACCTCGGACAACCTTCTTTGGAACATTTTCATCTTTGCCTTGCAAACATGCATCCTTTTCCAATAATGGTTTTTCATGTTCCTTAGCAATTTGTTGTTTCGATTGGCCTTAGCCAATAGCCTCTCTAAGTTTCCATTTACCCGGATAAGCATGGATTCCCTCTCCTTGGGCAGCAAGTCACCGGGCCTCCTACGGTTGATGACTCGATCACTTCGAATCCTCCATAGCTCATCCAACTCTTTCTCATCCTAGGGTTGTTTGTTTCGCTGCTCTAAATATTTGATTATCCATTTTTCCATCAATAATTGTGTTTGCAGCGAATGAATCTCGGTGCTTTGCTCTCGGATGATATCCTTGAGATCTGTGCTAGGAGAACCAGCGTCAAGATCAATAACCGGATCACCTGACACTCTCTCCTCAATCATGGGCTGCTTGCCCCTCTCTGCTACCTGTGCTGCTGTCGGCAACAAGGCCCCTTCCACCTGGTGTGGAGATAACACTCGCTGATTTGATGATGATGACGAGACCCCTTCCACCTGCTGTGGAGAAAATTGATGCAGGAGCATCAGAACGGGCCAGCAATGTGGGAGATTGCCCACATGTTGTGGCTTGAAAACCGTATTTTACTTGCTGTTGCTGGTAGAGTCAAGTCCAGTTAGTTATTGTTGTAATAGTTAAAAAAATCTTTCTATTTGGTGTTGATTTGTTAGGCGCATCTTCTGTTGGAATAAATTTATGTCACCTTATCTGTTGTTAGAGTGTTTAGGGAAATAAATGGCAAATTGAAGATTCTTGGAGCGATCAACACCGGTTTATTCTGGGAGATCTTGATTCAGGAGCGAGCGCTTGAAATCCGGCAACAGGCTATAAACAGGTGTTCTGACCGCCGATTGTGTCAAATGCAGCTGCGTTGGACCGGAAATGGGGCAATCACTGAACCTGCATTTAACATCTAACTGATATTTGGCGGAGGACGGATGGATTGAAAGGAATCCGCTTAAAATCCGGGTGATAGCGTGATTTTTGTATGTCAAAGTCTTGATATGCCAAAATCAGAAAGGAGAAAGAGATGGGATCGGCGTTTATTTTTCTCTTTCTGTTGTTTTATCAGGTAGCATATACAAAAATTGTGAGTTGCGTTGACAGAGATATAGGAACAGATGTCCGGTTGGGGATTTTTGCTTTTGGTTGTGATTTATTAGCGTAGGATTAGCTTCGATGCAATAGATAAATGGATCTGTAATCTTCAGGAGGTTAATAAGATTGCATAGGCGGAAATTCACGCCTCTGTTTTTGTATAACAGGTGTTGAGATTTATTTTTGCCTGTTTTTTGTTTCGTTGTGGCCTCAGATGCGAGAGAATGGGTGTTGAACCAGCGTTGTTCTGGCTTTAGTATTTATTGGCTGTTCATTTTATTCAGATGGCAATGAAAAATTGAGAACTGGCGTCGTCCATAATTGAAAAAAAAAACAGAGATTTAGCATAGGCGTTTCGGTGCATCAATTTTGGTATCAGAGCCAAAAGATCCAGGAGGTTGCAGCTAAGATGCCGCCCAGGCGAGGAATTGGTCGAGGAAGACCAGAACCAAATGCAGTCCTGATAGACGAAGTGCGAAGACTGCATGAACGAATGGAGACAATGGAAACAGCCCAGAGAAGAGCACCTGATGTGAAAACTGAGAGTTCTTCAGAAGAGTCTGATGAAGAGGACGAAGCAGGAGAAGAAACTGAAACTGCCAAAGTCCTCAAGATGCTGGCAAAAGTTGGCAGCAAGCCCAAGATAGAAATTCCTATGTATGATGGGAGTTTAAATGCCGAGGAGCTCATGGATTGGATCAGATCCATAGATCAGTATTTCGATTATGAAGAGGTTGAGGATAATAAGAGGGTGAAGTTTGCAGTCACTAGATTGAAGGGCCATGCAGCCATCTGGTGGGACGAGTTACAAACATCAAGAACTCGAAAGGGGAAATCTAAGATCAAGCAGTGGGATAAAATGGTAAGCAAACTCAAAGCCAAGTTTTTGCCTAAAGACTATCATTTGAATCTTTTTAAGCAGATGCAAAATTTGAAGCAGAAAGGAATGTCTGTTAAAGAATATACTGAAGAATTGTACAGGTTAAGCATCAGAATAGGGCATGTAGAAGATGATCTGGAGAAAGTAGCCGGATATGTTAATGGGCTAAGGTATGAGATTCAAGATGAGATTAGCCTGTTAAGTTTGGGAACTGTTGAAGATGCCTATCAAGCAAGTTTGAAAGCAGAGAAGAAATTATTGCGGAAACAGAGTCAAAGAAACAGAGGAAAGAGCTCAACAAGAAGTAGAGGATCAGCCAGATCCAGAGGAACACAACATCAACTTGAAGCAGGAAGTTCAAGCAGCAGATCACCACAGATGGGTGAATCTAGTAGAGGGAGATTCGCGCCCAGAGGAAGAGGGGGAGGAAGAGATGTTAGGTGTTATACTTGTGGAGAGCGGGGACATATGTCATGGGACTGTCCTCATAACAAATCAGCAAGCCAGAGGGGTGCAAATGTGGCTGAGGCAAAGCCGGAACCACCTCAACTTGTAGAGAAGGAAGAACCACCGGAGGAAGGTGAATCATTGCTGCTCAGAAGAACTTTGCTGAGATCAGAAAAAGAGATTGGGGAGCCTGCGCAAAGGAAGAACCTGTTCAGGACTACATGCAAAGCAAAGGGTAAGTGTTGTAAGGTTATAATTGATAGTGGGAGTACTGACAATCTTGTGTCTACAGAGATGGTGGAAAAGCTTGGGTTAACAAAGAAAGCGCATCCTGCACCGTACAAAGTATCTTGGCTTCAGAAGGGTCATCAAGTCACCGTGACAGAGCAATGTAATGTGGAAATGCAGATTGGCACATATAGAGATGTGATTTTATGTGACATAATGCCCATGGACGTATGTCACCTGTTATTGGGGAGACCATGGCAATTTGATCGAAAGGCAATTCATGATGGAAGAAGAAATACATATACCATAGAAAAGGATGGAGTTAAACATACGTTGCTGCCAGTGAAGAATGATGCTGATAAAGAGCTGCCTGAAAATAGTATCATGTTGGTGAGTGGTAAGGAACTGCTACAGGAGGTTGATAAAAGAAAAGAGGTGCATTTCGCTATCGTGGGAAGGCCCAAGGTAATTTTAACCTCCACAAATTTAAATGATATGCCTGAAGAAATTCAATCTGTGTTAAATAGTTACATGGATATCATTGTGGATGAATTACCAAATGAATTACCACCAATTAGAAGTATAAGTCACCATATTGACTTAATACCAGGTGCAAGTCTACCTAATAAAGCTGCATACAGATTAACTCCTCAAGAAAATGCAGAAGTTGCAAGGCAGGTTCAGGAGCTGATGGACAAGGGGTTGATTCGAGAGAGTTTGAGTCCGTGTGCTGTGCCAACGGTGCTTAGTCCAAAAAAGGGAGGAGAATGGCACATGTGCACCGATTCAAGAGCTATCAACAAGATAACAGTCAGGTATAGATTTCCTTTGCCCATAATGGATGATTTAATGGATTGTTTGAGTGGATCCAGGTATTTCACTAAGATAGATCTGAAAAGCGGGTATCATCAGATCAGAATTCGGGAAGGCAATGAGTGGAAAACCGCTTTCAAAACCAACAGTGGATTATATGAGTGGTTAGTGATGCCTTTTGGGCTCACTAATGCGCCCAGCACATTCATGAGATTAATGAATGAGGTTCTGAAAGAGTATACAGGTAAATTTGTTGTTGTTTACCTTGATGATATTCTAGTTTTCAGCAAAAGTAAAGAGGAACATTTGGAACACTTGAAGTTAGTTTTGGAAACTCTGCAGAAAGAGAAACTACTAATAAATTTGAAGAAATGTAGTTTTATGAAAGAGGAGCTGGTATACTTGGGGTTTTTGATTTCCAGAGACGGTTTGAAAATGGATCCGGAAAAGGTACAAGCAATCAAAGACTGGCCTACTCCCAGGAGTGTCTTTGAGGTAAGAAGTTTCCATGGACTTGTTAGTTTTTACCGAAAATTTATAAAGGGATTTAGTCAAGTTTGTGCGCCAATCCTTGAGACAATCAAGGAGGTCAATCAGCCGTTTCGATGGACAGAAGCAGCTGATAGGAGTTTCAATCTGCTGAAAAGAAAGATAACAGAAAAGCCTATTATAGCCTTACCAAATTTCGAGAAAGTTTTTCAAGTGGAAACCGATGCAAGTGGAGAAGCAGTTGGTGCGGTGCTAAGCCAAGAGCAAAGGCCAATAGCATATTTCAGTGAGAAGTTAAATGATGCAAAGAAAAAATATTCATCTTATGATAAAGAATTTTACGCTATTGTGCAGGCATTAAAAAAATGGAGACATTACTTGCTACCGAGGGAGTTCATCTTATATTCAGATAACCATGCTTTGCAGTTTATCAATAACCAGCCAAAGCTAAATCAGAAGCACGCCAAGTGGGTGGAATTTCTGCAAAGTTTCACTTTTGTAATAAAGCATAAAAGTGGCAAGTCTAATAAAGTAGTGGATGCATTGAGCAGAGTAAGTTTTCTTTTGCAAGAATTTAAAGTGGGTGTTGTAGGTTTTGATGAAATGATAGAAATGTACAAAGACGATGAGGATTTTAAAGACATATACACAACAGTGCAGAATCCAGTGAGCCATAACAGAAGTCAATGGATGGATTACCTTGTTCAAGGAGGCCTGATATTTAAAAGCAACAAATTGTGCATCCCAAAATGTTCCATGAGAGAGAACATCATTAAAGAAAAGCACAATGGGGGATTATCTGGTCATTTTGGACAAGACAAAACTTTTTCTCAGGTGAATGCTTTTTATTATTGGCCTAAAATGCAAACTGATGTCAAAAAGTTTGTTGAGAAATGCAGGGTATGCCAATATGCCAAAGGAAGGAGTCAAAATACCGGACTATATCAGCCATTTCCCATACCAGATTGACCATGGGATGCAGTGAGTATGGACTTCGTTTTAGGTTTACCAAAAACTCAGAGAGGAAATGATTCTATTTATGTTGTTGTAGACAGATTTTCTAAAATGGCTCATTTTATTGCTTGTAAGAAGACTAATGATGCCACACACATAGCAAATTTGTTCTTTTCAGAGATTGTAAGATTGCATGGTTTACCTGTAAGTATTGTATCAGACCGAGACACTAAATTTGTAGGGAATTTCTGGAGGACACTTTGGAAGAAACTGGGAACTAAGCTCAGTTTTAGTTCAGCTTACCATCCTCAAACGGATGGTCAAACTGAAGTTGTAAACAGAAGTTTGGGGAATATATTAAGATTTTTGGTACATCAAAATCCCAAACAGTGGGATTTGGCATTAGCACAAGCTGAATTTGCTTACAACGACACACCAAACCGAAGCACTGGAATGAGTCCATTTCAGATTGTGTTTGGAATGCATCCGAGAGGAGTATATGAGCTAAGAGACTTGGGGAAACAAGAAACCAGAAGTGCAAGTGCTGAAGATTTTGTTGAACAAATGCAAAAGCTACAGGAAGAAGTTAAAGGTAAACTACAGGAAAGCAGCAAGAAATACAAGCAGAAGGCAGATCTGAAAAGAAGAGAAAAAGAATTTCAAGTGGGAGATTTAGTCATGGCATATTTGAGGAAAGAGAGATTTCCTACAAAAACTTACAACAAGTTGAAACTGAAGAAGATAGGGCCATGTAAAATCAAAAGGAAGTTTTCAGCCAATGCATATGAGATTGAGCTACCAGAAGGGATCGAAATATCTCCCATTTTTAATATTGCAGACTTGTATCCATTCAGAGAGGCAGAAACAGAATTACAGACTGGAGCTACAGGTGAGGAAGTTCAAACCGTGGATTGGGCAGAACAGGTACCAAAAACCTTCCAGAAAGAAGTTGAAGATATTTTAGAGCAATGGATATTCAAGAAAACGCGAGGCCAGACATATTTTCAGTATCTTGTCAAGTGGAAGGAGCAACCAGTGGAAGATTCCAGTTGGTTAACAACAACTGAATTGCAGAAATATGGCATAACTCTTGAAAGTTTAAAGAACCAATCTTTTCTTCTTCGGGAGTCTGATGCAGGAGCATCAGAACGGGCCAGCAATGTGGGAGATTGCCCACATGTTGTGTCTTGAAAACCGTATTTTACTTGCTGTTGCTGGTAGAGTCAAGTCCAGTTAGTTATTGTTGTAATAGTTAAAAAAATCTTTCTATTTGGTGTTGATTTGTTAGGCGCATCTTCTGTTGGAATAAATTTATGTCACCTTATCTGCTGTTAGAGTGTTTAGGGAAATAAATGGCAAACTGAAGATTCTTGGAGCGATCAACGCCGGTTTATTTTGGGAGATCTTGATTCAGGAGCGCTTGAAATCCGGCAACAGGCTATAAACAGGTGTTCTGACCGCCAATTGTGTCAAATGCAGCTGCGTTGGACCGGAAATGGGGCAATCACTTTACCTGCATTTAAAATCTAACTGATATTTGGCGGAGGACGGATGGATTGAAAGGAATCCGCTTAAAATCCGGGCGATAGCGTGATTTTTGTATGTCAAAGTCTTGATATGCCAAAATCAGAAAGGAGAAAGAGATGGGATCGGCATTTATTTTTCTCTTTCTGTTGTTTTATCAGGTAGCATATACAAAAATTGTGAGTTGCGTTGACAGAGATATAGGAACAGATATTCGGTTGGGGATTTTTGCTTTTGGTTGTGATTTATTAGCGTAGGATTAGCTTCGATGCAATAGATAAATGGATCTGTAATCTTCAGGAGGTTAATAAGATTGCGTAGGCGGAAATTCACGTCTCTGTTTTTGTATAACAGGTGTTGAGATTTCTTTTTTGCCTGTTTTTTGTTTCGTTGTGGCCTCAGATGCGAGAGGCTGGGTGTTGAACCAGCGTTGTTCTGGCTTTAGTATTTATTGGTTGTTCATTTTATTCAGATGGCAATGAAAAATTGAGAACTGGCGTCGTCCATAATTTAAAAAAAAACAGAGATTTAGCACAGCCGTTTTGGTGCATCAAAAATACTCGTCAAGTTGCTGCAAACAAGGTCCTATGACCTCTCTGATATGTGCACTGCAGTGGGGAAACAACATGTCTCGGCACAATAATCTCGGGCTGGTGTGATGTACCTCCCTCCTCATGAATGGCCTCTGTCTCTAGCTGTGACTGTGATGGCACTGTAAAGACCTCATGAGAAATGAAGTCTGCCCATGGAATGCCCTGCTGACTCAACTGATAAGAAACAACAAGCTGAATGAGACCATGATGACACAAACTCCTATGTTGCTGAGCTGGGGACTGCCTCTGAAACACGGATGACATCCTCTGAATGTCCTGGAAGAAGAAAACCGGGATGTTCATCATCCTCACTCGGGTAAAGTGCATCAACATGCGAATGTGACAAGAGAAGACCTGTGAAAATCTTCCCTCGCATGTAAAGTACTGCATGATAAGTCGCATGATCGAAACATACTCCGCCCGGAGGAATCTGAAAGGAAAGACCCCTGACAAA
Source organism: Pinus taeda (assembly GCA_000404065.3). Lineage (NCBI taxonomy): Eukaryota > Viridiplantae > Streptophyta > Pinopsida > Pinales > Pinaceae > Pinus > Pinus taeda. The sequence continues at coordinate 383,109 of APFE030370517.1, forward strand.
TGACTCACAAATGCTAGCCTGACATATGGCTCAAAA
>APFE030370521.1:0-20687 GCA_000404065.3 Pinus taeda
AAACTGGGACTACCAGCTTGATTTTTCATTATGTTCCTTTCAATGTTACAATACATATTTATACATGCTGAAGCATCCAATACCATGGACCGAAAACCATTGCGTCCAAAACCATGGACCGAAAATCGTCGCATCCAAAAACATGTATGAAAATCATGCACAAAACCATAGGTGGGTCCGCCCAACCTAACATAGGTTCCAAAAGTGGGGTTACTTACACCCCTTAAACCCCCTGTGACCCCCTCACTGTGCAATCGGAACAACTAAGGGGGGGCTTCGCCCCCCCTCTAACCCCCCGGTAAACTACGTGGGCTAGTCGTGGAAAGAATATAACACAACCCAACATTTTCTCCTTCCACTCTCATTTCTACTAACATTGGTCTACACGATCGTGATAATGGCCTAATTGTCAAGCTTTAGGAGGAGATTTGTCATTATCCCAGATTGTTGATATCATCGATTTTTTCAAGGAGCCCAATCAAGAGTGAGTAGATATCAGCCCTAAACTAGTGGATTAGCATCCAACATTTTATTGCGAAATTGGTCCCTCAATCTGTTGCTCCTTCTACTCTCATTTCTGCATGTATTGGTCTGCATGATCATGGTAATGGCATGAGCTTCACTATATGCCAGAATGACCCAATGAGAATAGCTCAATAAGAAATCATTCCTCCCATCGTGTCTGCGCAAGCTCCTTCTGCTCTCATATCTTCTGGCAACAATTTTGCTAATGGTCTGCATGTGTGTGATGATGGATTCTAAAATAAATATTGTGAATAAGACCTAGTAGATGTGAGTTTGTCAGCCATCATTTCTCCCAAAATTTTGATCTGCAAATTGAATCCTCCTGTTGGTTACAAAATTTCATCAACCCATCACACTATCTCAGAATTCGATATAGATTATTTGAGCTAAATTCGTCACAACCATATTTCATCGACTTCCCATTTCACCCCATTCTCCTCCACTCCCCTTGTTAATCCTCCTCCAATAAACACTAACTGTTCCCCTTTACTAGTCAACCCTATTCCTTGTGTTCGATCCTTTTCAATTAAGTTTTCAAACCAGCCTATTTGTCCATACACAACCAACCATCTCAGTTGTGGCCTTACCCCTCCCTCTAATTTGTAATCTCCCACCTCTGTTAATTCAAATTTCCCCACGCTATCAAAAATCCCTCCTTCCCCATCTCTTATTCCTTATTCAACTTTGTCTTTTCCTTTTCACAATGTATCTCTGGTCGATAACAATGTTTATCTCCCCATTCCCCTTTTGTCAGCCCTCAACCCAAATATAAATGACAAGTTAACTTCTCGCCCTTCAATTAATAAAGTAGGTAATTTATCGAGTTTAGAATTTGATCCTCCCATTTATGGAATCTTGGAAAAACAGTTAAATTTTTCCCTAACTCCAAGAAAAATATTTATAGAAGACATTATTTACAACATAGAGTATGGAATTAAATCCCTTCCTAGTATTAAAAAGGTTATTAGAGAAGATTACATAGTTGTTCTTAGGAAAACTAAGACACTAAAGAGAAACACAAGAAAATTTGAGTTCCTTTCCCTTAAATGGATTGACTTATATTGAATAACTAAGGGAATAAGGTGCAATTGGGGAATCTCAAAGCACTACTTCTTCAAGTGAAAAAAATGTGCCATCAAGGAAGCACATACTCCAATGATCTGAAAATGGGGCGCTAAAGGCTACTTTTCAAGCTTACAAGAACCTTTCCCACTTCCAAAGCTTGAATATTCCCAAGATCTAGTGATTAACCAATTGTAGAATTAATAATGCTTGCAATATGGTGTATGCTTGTCTTTGTTTTTAACTATTAAGTGCTTTAAGTTCACTTGCTTATGATGATATAAAATACATATAATAGTAAATAGAACAAAAAATAAGCAGAAAATGCAATGCAACAACAAGCAATCACACATAACAATAATATAATATGGAGTTCACCCAAAACTCTTGGGCTACGTCTCCTTGAGCTCTAGTCAACTCGACTAGGATCTCTAGGATTATGGAAAAGTCCTTTTACAAGCTCCATGCTCAACTCCACTAGTTTACACAGAACAAAATGGGCTTAGAACACCATCTCATCCCTGGCTCTGAAGCTCTCTGGCTTTCTGGCTCTGGCTCTCGGCTGTGGTTGTGGCTGTGGCTGTGGTTGTGGCTGTGGCTGTGGCTCTTGCTCTGGCTCTTGGCTCTAGCTTCTCTAAGCTCTCTCTTAGCCTCTACATGCCTCTATAGTCTGCTTGACCTCCAAGCGACTCTCAACAACCTTCCATCGACCTTTTTCAGTCCTCTAGCTCGCTTGGCAACCTTCAGCTCTCTTGGCTACCTTTAGCTCTCATGCTCTCTGTGTTTTTATCATGCATCGGTTACAGTCCTCCATGATTGAAGAACCCGATTGTTTTCCTCACAAGAATCTGTTTACAAATGGAAAAGAATAGGCGGGCAGGGAAACCCGGTCATTTTTCCTTCCTCTGGCCATGTCAGACAAATAACACAATACATGGGAAACACACGCAAAACACATCATGGGCCTTTAGCCCGGACTTCAAATATTATGGAATCGACCCTATAAACCTATCGGGTCCGTCCAAATATCACTTATCGCTATCGCTTAGGCAGGAGGTGTAAAAACCTTAATACATAGGAAATACAAAGAAATTCCGTAAATCCAGATTTCAAAAGTTATGAAATCGGGTCTATAATCCCTTTCCGGTCTGCCATCCATCATAATATCGCAATCGCATCGTCACATGGCTAAATGGATGAAAACCCATTTACACGGGAAATACATTGAAAATTTGAATTTTTGGATTTCAAATATTATGCAATCAGGCTTATAATTCCCATCGGGTCCAACCCTTAATCGCTTATCGCAATCACAATCGTATCGGCCCTGACATCGGGGATCGTCGATCACCGATTACCAATTGCCGATTAAATATAGATCGTCCATTCCTTTCCTGATTCGAGAGCTGATATTGCACGTCACATATCGCTATTGCATTGGCCCAGGGGTCTTCCCTTTGGTCATGCCAACCACCGATCCACTAATCAGATCTTGACCGTTGATCTACGGCCTCTAATCTGGCGGCTGACAGTCCATTTTGGGTGCGTAACTTGCACATGGTTTAACCACCCGAAAAATCAGTTTCCTCCCTCCTTCATCATGCCACGCGTCAGTCAATGTATGGAATTGGGCGGAGCCTGACCAATATGTCCTTTTTCTTGGAGGCGTACCCGAAATACCACTTACGGCCTTCCTTTTAGAATTCAAAAGTTTTACTTGTTTGATTTATAAATCTATTAGGTTCACTAAAAGGCCTTTGCACCTGTTTTAAGCCCTTTTCCTTTGTTTATTGCGATGCGATGAAGAATTGCGATGCGATGTGTTTTAAGGGTTTTTATGTTAAAAAACACATTTTCCCTTAAGTCCCATTTATATAAGAATTTGCCTCATTTTTAAAGGACAAAGGAAAATTTATTTTTGCAATAACCTTTTCATCTAAAGTCCATTTTGCCCATTCAAGTTGTAGTAGATTCAGAATGAAAAGATCTAGGTAATGGAGCTATTTTCAAGAGCATCCTTGGACTTTCATTTTCCTCTGTGAGGAACACTTTAGACTTAGAAGTCTATTCTAGATCCATTTTGGATCACGCCTTCCCACTAAAAGAAATTTTTGTTTCCAAAAGACTGATATACTGATCTGAATAGAAAATGAGAGTAAAAACACCCTCTCCTTTCAACCTCCATACACTTGCCTTTCATAGTGCCTCTAAACCAAATCCTTTTACCACTTTCCTTCCTAGATGTGCTGGTCCTCTTGGGGAAGAACTGTTTTCCTCCTTGACTTCATGCAGAACTCCTACTGAGATGGTCACAGAAGGTAGTTTGAACTTCTCTTCCTTGATCATTGATCCAAGGTGGCTCAAAAAAATGTGAAGTAAATTTGCTTCACAAAATTTTCATTTGTACCTATTTGAAAAGCTGTCAACAACAACTGTTAACAACAACAAAAATATAGACAACCACTGGATGGACTATAATCCTGCTTCAACAAAAGAAACAGATTTCACATCTTGTGAACACCTCCCTATCTTACATCTGCATACAAATGATGGAATAGATAACAATCCCACAAAACATGCCTTTAAAACAAATAACCCTTCAAGTCAAGCATGTGGAAGAAGACCATTAGGACTCTTTTTCAAAAGATGAAACACTTCATAGTTATCTCCATCTTGAAGACCAAGTTAACTTCTCCCAAGTCAACATTGCATCACATGCATGTCAAAGCAATCGACCCTGCAAGTTAATTACACATACATGTTTAAATACAAGGAAATCATCAAAATCCCTGTGTTCATGGTGTTAGTGTCGGTATCTTCATCCCTCCGTCAGAGATCAAATCCTCTTGTTGCATTGCATATTAGGTGTCTTTCTCGGTCAGCTGCATTCCATTAGGATCATGGATCATCTGATGGTAGTGCCTTATGATACATTTTCCCTCATGTCCTTTACCTATTGGCCCATTTTCATTCATCTAGATCATCTGTAATCATTTTTTGTCTTTAAATCCACAAAAGTTATTTTTAGGGTTGTAAGTCTCATTAGGTCTAGGGTTTTGTCAAAAAGGTCTTCAAAATGCTCAATAAAGTTCATCACACGCATGAGGAGGACAAATAAAGTTTCAACAACAATAATTTCTATAATCACACGCTCAGTGATTGATTTTTCCTCAAAACCCTATTTTGAGGAAAAACATAGTTTTTTTATGTTTTTATGAATAAATTTGATGTAATTTCAGTTTTTCCATATGTAATAACTTCAGTGGTAACCTTGGTACCCTTGCCAAGCTTCAGCATCTCCATCACCTACAAGGCAAACAAAAAATCAAAGCATTCAGTTCATCACAAGCAAAAATAAAGCAAACTGCCCAAAAACAGAGTTTGAAAAGCAAGTCAAATGCAAACATTACAAAGTGGGTTTTTGATAAGTGAAAAATTAAAATCTTTTGTATATAAACCATTTGTCATGTTTAAAGCGCTGATTTTCATCCAAAGGAGAAGGAGTGAACATAAGAACAGTCGGGTTGAAAGCAAAGAGCAAAACTACATCAATTTGGGCGAGTTTCAGGGGTGTGGCACATTGGGTCGTGGGCGCGGTGCATAGGGTTGGCACGGCACATTGGGCAGGCCTTTGCAGTGTTAAACTTACACTGGCGCGGTGCATTGAAGTGGCACGACGCACTGGGTTAGTGGCGCAGCGCACAGGGCTTCAAGCCCGATTTCTCCCACAAACTCATCCAAACTTCCAAATTTGCTCAATTTCCACCTGTTAAAGTAAGTCAAGCTTTCTTCCACTGCCATAGAATGAGTTTCTCTTAAATTTTATGGTGATCTAATGAGATAAACTTGAAACCCTACCTCCTTGCAATTTTTGGCCAAAAAACAGTTGCATAGGGTTTACAATTTGTGTTTTTGCTACCAATTCCACTACATCACTCCCTCACTCTTTGATTCCCTCATTTATTGTCCAGTTTCATCAACTCATTCCCTAATTCCCATATCCCTAAATTCACTAACCCCATATCCCTAACTCCCACTATCCCAAACCCTAGCTACAAATTCCTAAACCCTAATTGCTATCCCAAAGTCTAATTACTGTCCCTAAAACCCTTCTATTCCCAAAAATCATGTCAGAAAACATTCCCAAAACCACTCATACACTTTCTTTCCATAGTCCCTCATTCATTCTCATCCTTGGTAGTAGAAATCTAAAGACACCATAAATCTCTTCATATTCATCTAAGAAAACTCAAACATTGGCAAACATGGACTCTGATTCTCCCTATGAGAGGGATGATGAAACTGTCAGTGATTCTTCCCAAGAGCTTCATGTCACCATTCAGCTGAGTGCACCATCATTTAGAGGGTTTTCATCATCATGTTAGGTTCTAATGGGTCATTTTACACCTTGTTCATGCTTCAGTTGTTCTTAGGTAAGGTTCATTTCCCTCTCCTAGGGTTTTGAAGGTAATTTCTTTTGGATGGTCAAATCATCAGCAAAACTCGTATCCTGATGTTCATACACCTTCCCCTATCCTTAATGTACCTTATTAAACACTTCCCATCACTGATATCCCTTAAATTCCTCATTTTCCCACAAACCCTAGTTTCTTGCTACAATTTGGCAATTTTCTAGGCTAGGCCTGTGTTTTTCCCTTCAGGACCCCTTCCCTTAACTCAATCTTTGAAATTCCACTTTCCCCTATTTCCTAACATTCCTCCCTACTTCTAAAAAATTTCCTCAAAAATTTAAAAGCCCCTTATCTCCTTCATTTCCCTTCATTTCGACAAATCCGTTGTTCCACACATCGGGGTAGGTTTTACTCAAATGATGTTTCTGAGAAAGGAAAGATGAATTTTGAAAACTTGAGAGAGGGTTTTGTCACACATAGGATAAGGAAGAAAAACCTCTTTCACTTTTTATACAGGTGTCATGGTTTTAGAGAAATGTCAAAAATACAGTTGCCTCAGGAAAATTAATGACCTCTAAAGTGACTTTGGGAAAATCAAGATTTATCCTAGCTTGGTTGGCCAAATAACTTTCTTGATGAGTCAAATCATAACTAGACACAAATAGCTTTCCAATGAGCTATCATGAGCTCAATTTTGGGTTGATGAAGACCTTCCAAAGTTGATTGCAACAGCACTCTGCCTTTAGGCAGCCTCATTTTGCACATTTTGACCAGTCTTGGGAGATTTGACTTTTGACAGGGAAAATGAACCAAATTGAAAAATTCAAGTTGGGTTGGAAATTAGACTCAATAGGATTTCTAACGGGATATTTTTCACCCAATTTGGACACCGGGAAGGCCTTTAAAACTGTTCTGCAAAAAGGTGCTATGCATAGAAATTTTTAACACAGGTTTTCTGCCCTATGTGCCGCGCCACCTGGCGCTCGCTTTTGATGGAGGCCTCCAAATGATAAAAAATAAGAATTTTTGGATTTTTCATGAAAAAATTTGCTTTCCTACCAATGGCCAAGAAATTTTGACAGGTTTTGAGCCCTCAAAAAGGTCAAAAACACCCAAAAAACGACTTTACTGCCCCTATTTTGACACACAGGAAGCAATGTTGGGAGAACTCAATTTTGGAGGGGCAAATGGAGGCCAAATTCAAAAATTTCACTTCAGTTGAAAATTAGACAGGCAGAAATTTCCAGCAAGCACACTTGGGAAAACCTTGGACACCGGAAATGCCTCCAAAAGTGGCTGCAAACAGCCGCTATGCATAGAGAAATCAGCACGGCGCATTGGGTAAATTTTGGTCAGTTTAGCCAAGAACACTCTGTTTTTCGCGTAGCTTTGACAGCTTGACTTTTTCTCCTTCTCAATGTCAAAATTATTATGTAATTTCATGTAAATTGATGGATCATGATGTAAATATGTCAAATTTTCACTCATGGAGGTAGATTCATCTATCAAAAAGTTGTTTGAAACTAAATGAATTAGTTCCCTAGTTTCTAGAGGCAAGCTGTTCCACTGCCTAATTTCTAGTTCTTAGTTTAGAATTAGTTGGAACAGCTCCTAAAATTGTGAGCTCGACCCCTAGAGGCTAGGATGAGTTATGGTTTGTCTATATCTTTTGATGTTTTAGTGATTAGCATGGTTGGACTTTTGAGAAAGCAAGGAGCTTCATTGTACACTCATATCAGCATTTTGGTTAAGGAATTGAGACCTGGGTTTGCAACACTCTTTGGGATTCATGTGGAATTTGGTTTTGATACAGTGGTTTCTTTTGTATTTTTGAATTTACTTATTTTTTATGTATGTCATCATCTATCTTGTTTCTTCTTAACTAAATCAAACAAGAGTGAAGGTAGAATCCATTGAAATTGCAGTGCTCTACCTAAGGTTTGCTTTAGTTTTTTTATGTTTTCAGCTGTTTGAAGAGGATCCATGGCTTTTCTTGCCCTCTTCAACTCCTCACCTATCTAATCTCTCCATATCATTAATTTGAAGTGCCAAAATCAGTTGCCTACCTTGCCCCATTGAGATCTCTGCAAGACTGAGTCTCATTCCCTGCACCCAAGATCTGCCTTTCCATTAGAACCAACAAAAACATCATTTTGTTCAATCAAAATCTTTTACACACATACCTAGCCTAAAATTAGTCAGCATATTAGTCATATCAAGCCCTCATCGATCATATATTGCTGAGATTGACTCAGAGAGAGGCCTCTCCCAACCTGGTAGGGCTAGCTACCAAGTTAAGCATGGTTGATGTTGTCCTAGATCCTACCTTTCTCAGCCTGCGGTAGATTTAGGCTCTAACATAGTGGCAACTCTGCTAGGGAACAAAATTTTATTTTCATTGTTTTGCTTTGTAGACTACAGACGGAGCTTGAAGTTAGCCAGGTAGCCTTCGAAATGCTCTTGCTTTACATTAGCGAAAGTAGATGAATGTTGGTTCAGTCAATCTATGGTCTAGTCTTATAAGCTAAACATCTTACTTGCAAATTTCCCCAGTACATGAAATCAATTTAGATCTAATTGTGGAAGGTGGACAACAATCAAACACATATGAAGGTTGAAATCGTTCACCTAGCAACTCCAGTGTCGAAGAATCCCAAGGTTTAGAATTTTTATGGTGACTCTACCCTTCAAAAATCAGTAGCCTGAAGAATTTCTTGGTGAATTCATTGTTATCAAATTGGTTTCACTGGATCAAAGGTATGCTCCCATGAGCTGAGATCACATTCCAGGTTTTCCAAATAAAATTCCTAAGAAATATTGGCAAAGGAATTTGACTATGTTTAAAGATGATAATAGGAATGATGCTACTTTACATCTGGTTAGAATTCATATACGTATTTGCAAGTTGAAGGTTGATTTTCCTAAAGACTGCTTGATGAAGATATTCATGGCCACTTTGGAAGGTGAAGCCCGATCTTGGTATGAAAGTTTGCCGCCTGCTTGTATTTACTATTTGAAGGATTTTCATACCATGTTCTTTGAGAGGTATAAAGAATCTTATCCATCCTTAAACTTAGTTTAGGACTGTTGTAAACATGTTTATAGTTTTATTGAACATCTTCAGAAAGCTTATGAAGATGATGACTTCATGGATGATGAGATCATGGAGGCCTTGTATGAAAATCCATTTCAGTAGCATAAAAAGAGCTTAGAAGATGCTCATCAATATGCTTATGAAAATTTGCAGCTGGATCAAGACCTCAGCACAATGGAAAATGATGAAAGAGAAGGTTTTATTTCAGATCTGTCCATAGAAAAAGATAGTATGCAGGGAAGTCAAGTTTAACTTTTAGAATGTGATAAAGTCAAGTCAGCTATTTCAGATCTATATTCAAATCGTGATGATAGAGACAACCTTGTTCTGAATCCCATGAAGGAGAGCTCTGTTGTTGAGATCATCTGTAATGAAGAAGACAGAGTTATTGACCCAAGCCTTCATGAGGAGGTAAAACAATATGAGATCTTTGTTCAAGTAAGTGAAAAATCTTCTTTCAATAACTCAGTGATAAATGATAATTTGATTTCTAGGTCATATGAAGATGATCAACAATGTTTTCAAATTTCAGAAGATTAGGGGATTAAGGATTTTCATTCAGGTTTTTCATGTTTTTCATGTTATTTCATGAAGACAGTCACTGTTTGAGAAAAATAAAACAAAAAGTATTATCTCCTTTGTTTGAAGATGAGATAGATCAACTCCTAAAAGGTCATGTTACAGCCCAAGCTAATGTAGATTTGCAGTGCGCACATGGTCAAGAACATGTTGGTGAAACTTCTTCCTCTTTTGAAAATGATGACAGTCTTGTAATTAGCTTTATAGATCAGCAAACAGATAATATTTTCTTTCATGAAGATGATAAGGGTGTCATGTTTGATAATATTGAAGATTGTTTTCTATTTAAGAATGACCTAGACCATGAAGTTGAGGAATATTAGCTTGAGAGAGACAATATGCTAGAATTTCTTATGGCTAAGGAATTTACAGCTAACACTTAGATGGCAGAAGCTTATACCTCTCTGTGCCTTCCTATCACTCGACAACCAGTTGTTATTTCATATCAGAGTGAAGGGGGTACTTGTATTTTTACTGCTGTATCTCAAGCCAAGGTAGTGCTTCAGGACTTTCAAGATCCTTTTGACATTATTTTGCAAGCACTAGAGAAGATGAATGTTGCCTGGTTCGTTAGCATAAGCCTTGGTTTCAGTTCTTATTGTGAGTTGCCTACATGTACATCATTCTGCCTTCTTGGGGAAAGTGAGAGCAGAATTTCAGTATGTAGTCATCTGTTGGATTGGTTACATTGGAAGGCCCACTTCACATGACTATAAATATTTCATCAGTAGGCAGGTGGTTGTCATCATGATTTGAAGCCCTCAAATCTCTTTTGTCTACTGCCATTTAAAAGCTTTGTAAATACTTGTTTCAGTTAAGTATGTCTTGAGTCATTTTTTTTTGTGTTAGTCAATGTCAAGATAGTTTCAGAGTCAGTTTGTACTATCGTCATTCACTCAGTTTGGGGCCCAAAGTGAAGGCTATAAAACTAAGGTTTGATTTCAATTTTGGTTTGGTCCATTAGAGTCAGGTCTTTAAGTCGATTTCAGTCTTGAAATCGAGTCAGTTTAGAGTCACATTTCAGTCCTAAAATTGAGTCAAGAGTGTGGTTTTGGTTTGTCGAAGTTATTGACTCCATAGCCCAATGGAAAAAGGCACTGCCTACTTTCCCATAGATCTGTAGTTCTTGGCACCTCCAAGGAGCTACCATCCCCATTGGAGCCAATGTTAGTGTTGGTACCTTCATCCCTCCGTCAAAGATCAAATCCTCTTGTTGCATTGCATATTAGGTGTCTCGCTCGGTCAGCTGCATTCCATTAGGATCATGGATCATCTTATGGTAGTGGCTTATTACACATTTTCCCTGATGTCCTTTACCTGCTGGCCCATTTTCATTCATCTAGATCTGTAGTCATTTTTTATCTTTAAATCCACAAAAGTTAATTTTAGGGTTTTAAGTCTCATTAGGTCTAGGGTTTTGTCAAAAAGGTCTTCAAAATGCTCAATAAAGTTCAACAGGTGCATGAGGAGGACAAATAAAGTTTCAACAACAATAATTTCTATAATCAGATGCTCAGTGATTGATTTTTCCTCAAAACCCTGTTTTGAGGAAAAATAGAGTTTTTTATGTTTTTATGAATAAATTTGATGTAATTTTAGTTTTTCCATATGTAATAACTTCAGTGGTAACCCTGGTACCCTTGCCAAGCTTCATCATCTCCATCACCTGCAAGGCAAACAAAAAATCAAAGCATTCAGTTCATCACAGGCAAAAATAAAGCAAACTGCCCAAAAACAGAGTTTGAAAAGCAAGTCAAATGCAAACATTACAAAGTGGGTTTTTGATAAGTGAAAAAATAAAATCTTTTATATATAAACCATTTTCCATGTTTAAAGAGCTCATTTGCATCCAAAGGAGAAGGAGTGAACAAAAGAACAGTCGGGTTGAAAGCAAAGAGCAAAACTACAGCAATTTGTGCGAGTAACTACAACAATTTGGGCACGGCACATTGGGTCGTGGGCACGGTGAATAGGGTTGGCGCGGCCTCTGCAGTATTAAACTTACACTGGCGCGGCACATTGAAGTGGCACGATGCACTGGTTTAGTGGCGCGGCACACAGGGCTTCAAGCCCGATTTCTCCCACAAACTCATCTAAACTGCCAAATTTGCTCAATTTCCACCTGTTCAAGTAAGTCAAGTTTTCTTCCACTATCAGAGAATGATTTTCCCTTAAATTTTATGGTGATCTAATGAGATAAACTTGAAACCCTACCTCCTTGCAATTTTTGGCCAAAAAACAGTTGCATAGGGTTTACAATTTGTGCTTTTGCTGCCAATTCCACTCCATCACTCCCTCACTCTTTGATTCCCTCATTTATTTTCCAGTTTCATCAACTCATTCCCTAATCCCCATATCCCTAAATTCACTAACCCCATATCCCTAACTCCCACTATCCCAAACCCTAGCTACAAATTCCTAAACCCTAATTGTTATCCCAAAGTCTAATTACTGTCCCTAAAACCCTTCTATTCCCCAAAATCCTGTCAGCAAACATTCCCAAAACACCTCATACAATTTCTCTCCATAGTCCTTCATTCATTCTCATCCTTGGTAGTAGAAATCTAAAGACACCATAAATCTCTTCATATTCATCTAAGAAAACTCAAACATTGGCAAACATGGAGTCTGATTCTCCCTATGAGAGGGATGATGAAACTGTCAGTGATTCTTCCCAAGAGCTTCATGTCACCATTCAGCTGAGTGTACCATCATTCAGAGGGTTTTCATCATCATGTTAGGTTCCAATGGGTCATTTTACACTTTGTTCATGCTTCAGTTGTGCCTAGGTAAGGTTCATTTCCCTCTCCTAGGGTTTTGAAGGTAATTTCTCTTGGATGGTCAAATCATCAAGAAAACTTGTATCCTGATGTTCATACACCTTCCCCTATCCTTAATGTACCTTATTAAACACTTCCCATCATTGATATCACTTAAATTCCTCATTTTCCCACAAACCCTAGTTTCTTGCTACAATTTGGCAATTTTCTAGGCTAGGCCTGTGTTTTGCCCTTTCGGACCCCTTCCCTTCACTCAATCTTTGAAATTCCACTTTCCCCTATTTCATAACATCCCTCTATACTTCCAAAAATTTCCTCAAAAATTTAGAAGCCCCTTATCTCCTTCATTTCCCTTCATTTCGACAAGTCCCCTGTTCCACACATCGGGTTAGGTTTTACTCAAATGATGTTTATGAGAAAGGAAAGATGAATTTGGAAAACATGAGAGAGTTTTTTGTCAAAAATAGGCTAAGGAAGAAAAACCTCCTTCACTTTTTATACAAGTGTCATGGTTTTAGAGAAATGTCAAAAATACAGTTGCCTCAGGAAAATTGATGCACCTCTAAAGTGACTTTGGGAACATCAAGATTTATCCTAGCTTGGTTGGCCAAATGACTTGCTTGATGAGTCAAATGATAACTGGAAACAAATATATTTCCAATGAGCTATAATGAGAACAATGTGGGGTTGAGGAAGACCTTCCAAAGTTGACTGCAATAGCACTCTGCCTTTAGGCAGCCTCTTTTTGCACATTTTAACCAGTCTTGGAAGATTCGACTCTTAATAGGGAAAATGAACTCCAAATTGAAAAATTCAAGTTGTGTTGGAAAGTAGACTCAATATTATTTCCAACAGGTTATTGTGAACCCAATTTGGACACTTGGAAGGCCTTCAAAAGTGGTATGGAAAAAGGTGTTATGCATAGAAATTTTTAACACAATTTTTCTGCCCTATGCGCTATGCCACCTGGCGCTCGCTTTTGATGGAGGCCTCAAAATGATAAAAAATCAGAATTTTTCGATTTTTCATGAAAAAATATGCTTGCCTACGAATGGCAAAGAAATTTTGACAGTTTTTGGAGCCCTCAAAAATGTCAAAAACACCCAAAAAATGACCTTACTGCCCCTATTTTGACACACAGGAAGTAATGTTGGGCGAACTCAATTTTGGAGGGGTAACTCGAGGCAAAATTCAAAAATTCCACTTGGGTTGGAAATTAGACAGGAATACATTTCCAAAAAGCACACTTGGATTAAATTTTGACACTGGGAAGGCCTCCAAAAGTTGCTGTAAATAGGCGCTACGCATAGAGAAATCAGCGCGACGCATTGGGTAAATTTTGTTTAGTTTGGCCAAGAACACTTTGTTTTTCGCCTAGCTTTGACAATTTGACTTGTTCTCCTTGTCAATGTCAAAATTATGATGTAATTTCATGTAAATTGATGGATCATGATGTAAATATGTCAAATTTTCACTCATGGAGGTAGATTCATCTATCAAAAAGTTGTTTGAAACTAAATGAATCAGTTCCCTAGTTTCTAGAGGCAAGCTGTTCCACTGCCTAATTTCTAGTTCTTAGTTTAGAATTAGTTGGAACAGATCCTAAACTTGTGAGCTCGACCCCTATAGGCTAGCATGAGTTATGGTTTGTCTATATCTTGTGATTTTTCAGTTATTAGCATGGTTGGACTTTTGAGAAAGCAAGGAGCTTCATTGTACACTCATATCAGCATTTTGGCTAAGGAATTGAGACCAGGGTTTGCAGCACTCTTTGGGATTCATGTGGAATTTGGTTCTGGTACAGTGGTTTCTTTCGTATTTTTTAATTTACTTATGTGTTATGTATGTCATCATCTATCTTGTTTCTTCTTAACTATATCAAACAAGAGTGAAGGTAGAATCCATTGAAATTGCAGTGCTCTACCTAGGGTTTGCTTTAGTTTTTTTATGTTTTCAGCTATTTGAAGAGGATCCATGGCTTTTCTTACCCTCTTTAGCTCCTCACCAGTCTAATCTCTCCATATCATTCATTTTGAAGTGCCAAAATCAATTGCCTACCTTTCCCCATTGAGATCTCTGCAAGACTGAGCCTCATTCCCTGCACCCAAGATCTACCTTTCCATTAGAACCAACAAAAACATCATTTTATTCAATCAATCTCTTTTACACACATACCTAGCCTAAAATTAGTCAGCATATTATTCATCTCAAGCCCTCATCGATCATATCTTGCTGAGATTGACTCAGAGAGAGCCCTCTCTCGACCTGGTAGGGCTAGCTACCAAGTTAAGCTTGGTTTGATGTTGTCCTAGATCCTACCTTTCTCATCCTGAGGTAGATTTAGTCTCTAACATAGTGGCAACTCCGCTAGGGAATGAAATTTTATTTTCATTTTTTTGCTATAGACTATAGATGGAGCTTGAAGTTAGCCAGGTAGCCTTCGAAATTCTCTTGCTTTACATTAGCGAAAGTAGATGAATGTAGGTTTAGTCAATCTTCGATATAGTCTTATAAGCTAAACATCTGGCTTGCAAATTTCCCCAGTACATGAAATCAAGTTAGATCTAATTGTGGATGGTGGATAGCAGTCAGACACATATGAGGGCTGAAATAGTTCACCTAGCAACTCCAGTGTCGAAGAATCCCAAGGTTCAAAATTTTTATAGCGACTCTACCCTTCAAAAATCAGTAGCCTGAAGAATTTCTTGGTGAATTCATTGTTATCAAAATGGTTTCGCCGGATCAAAGGTATGCTCCCATGAGCCGAGATCACATTCCACGTTTTCCAATTAAAATTCCTAAGGTAGATTGGCAAAGGAATTTTCCTATGTTTAAAGATGATAATAGGAATGATGTTGCTTTACATCTGGTTAGAATTCACATACATATTCTCAAGTTGAAGGTTGATTTTCTTGAAGACTGCTTGATGAAGATATTCATGGCCACTTTGGAAGGTGAAGCCTGATCTTGGTATGAAATTTTGCTGCCTGCTTGTATTTACTGTTTGAAGGATTTTCATACCATGTTCTTTGAGAGGTATAAAGAATCTTATCCATCCTTAACCATAGTTTAGGACTGTTGTAAACATGTTTATAATTTTATTGAACATCTTGAGAAATCTTAAAAATATGATGACTTCATGGATGATGAGATCATGGAGGCCCTGTATGAAAATCCATTTCAACAGCATAAAAAGATCTTAGAAGATACTCATCAATATGCTCATGAAAATTTGCAAATGGATCAAGATCTTAGCACAGTGGAAAATGATGAAAGAGAAGGTTTTATTTCAGATCTGTCCATAGAAAAAGATAGTATGCAGGAAAGTCAAGTTTGAATTTTAGAATGTGATAAAGTCAAGTCAGCTATTTCAGATCTAGATTCAGATCGTGATGATAAAGAAAACCTTGTTTTGAATCCTGTGAAGGAGAGCTCTGTTGTTGAGATCATCTGGAATGAAGAAGATAGAGTTATTGACCCAAGCCTTCATGAGGAGGTAAAACAAGATGAGATATTTGTTCAAGTAAGTGAAAAATCTTCTTCCAATAACTCAGTGATAAATGATAATTTGATTGCCAGGTCATATGAAGATGATCAAAAATGTTTTCGAATTTTAGAAGATTAGGGAAGTAAGGACTGTCATTCAGGTTTTTCATGTTTTTCATGTTATTTCATGAAGACAATCACTATTTGAGCAAAAGAAAACAAAAAGTATTATCTCTTTTGTCTAAAGATGAGATAGATCAACTCCTAAAAGATCATGTTACAACCCAAGCTAATGCAGATTTGCAGTGCGCACATGGTCAAGAAAGTGTTGGTGAAACTTCTTCCTCTCTTGAAAATGATGACAGTCTTGTAATTAGCTTTATAGATCAGCAAACAGATAATATTTTCTTTCATGAAGATGATAAGACTGTCATGTTTGATAATCTTGAAGATTGTTTTTTGTTTAAGAATGATCTAGACCATGAAGTTGATGAATATGAGCTTGAGAGAGACAATATGCTAGAATTTCATATGGTTAAGGAATTTACAGCTAACACTCAGATGGCAAAAGCTTATACCTCTCTGTGCCTTCCTATCGCTCGGCAACCAGTTGTTCTTTCAGATCAGAATGAAGGGAGTACTTGCATTTTTTCTGCTGTATCGTAAGCAAAGCTAGTGCTTTAGGACTTTCAAGATCCTTTCGACATTCTTTTGCAAGCACTAGAGAAGATGAATGCTACCTGGTTCATTAGCATAAGCCTTGGTTTTAGTTCTTATTGTGAGTTGCCTACATGTACATCGTTCGGCCTTCTCGGGGAAAGTGAGAGCAGAATTTCAATATGTAGCCATCTGTTGGATTGGTTACATTGGAAGGCCCACTTCACATGACTGTACATATTTCATCAGTAGGCAGGTGGTTGTCATCATGATTTGAAGCCCTCAAATCTCTTTTGTCTGCTGCCATTTAAAAGCTTTGTAAGTACTTGTTTCAGTTAAGTATGTCTTGAGTCATTTTTTTTGTGTTATTCAGTGTCAAGATAGTTTCAGAGTCAGTTTGTACTATCGTCATTCACTCAGTTTGGGGCCCGAAGTGAAGGCTATAAAACTAAGGTTTGATTTCAGTTTTGGTTTGGTCTGTTAGAGTCAGGGCTTTAAGTCGATTTCAGTCTTGAAATTGAGTTATTTTAGAGTCATATTTCAGTCCTGAAATTGAGTCAAGAGTGTGGTTTTGGTTTGTCAAAGTTATTGACTCCGTAGCCCAATGGATGAAGGCATTGCCTGCTTTCCCATAGCTCTGTAGTTCTTGGCACCTCCAAGGAGCTACCATCCCCATTGGAGCCAATGTTAGTGTTGGTATCTTCATCCCTCCGTCAAAGATCAAATCCTCTTGTTGCATTGCATATTAGGTGTCTTGCTCGGTCAGCTGCATTCCATTAGGATCATGGATCATCTGATGGTAGTGGCTTATTACACATTTTCCCTGATGTCCTTTACCTACTGGCCCATTTTCATTCATCTTGATCATCTGCAATCATTTTTTGTCTTTAAATCCACAAAAGTTATTTTTAGGGTTGTAGGTCTCATTAGGTCTAGGGTTTCGTCAAAAAGGTCTTCAAAATTCTCAATAAAGGTCAATAGGCGCATGAGGAGGACAAATAAAGTTTCAACAACAATAATTTCTATAATCACATGCTCAGTGATTGATTTTTCCTCAAAACCTTGTTTTGAGGAAAAACAAAGTTTTTATGTTTTTATGTATAAATTTGATGTAATTTCAGTTTTTCCATATGTCATAACTTCAGTGGAAACCCTAGTCACCTTGCCAAGCTTCAACATCTCCATCACCTAGAAGGCAAACAAAAAATCAAAGCATTCAATTCATCACAGGCAAAAATAAAGCAAACTGCCCAAAAATAGAGTTTGAAAAGCAAGTCAAATGCAAACATTACAAAGTGGGTTTTTGCTAAGTGAAAATTAAAATCTTTTGTATATAAACCATTTGTCATGTTTAAAGAGCTCATTTGCATCCAAAGGAGAACAAGTGAACAAGAGAACAGTCGGGTTGAAAGAAAAGAGAAAAACTGCAGCAATTTGGGCAAGTTTCAGGGGTGCGACGCATAGGGTTGGCACGACACATTAGGTTGGCCTCTGCAGTGTTAAACTTACACTGACATGGTGATTTGAAGTGGCGCAGTGCACTGGGTTAGTGGCGCGGTGCATAGGGTTTCAAGCCCGATTTCTCCCACAAACTCATCCAAACTTCCAAATTTTCTCAATTGCCACCTGTTCAAGTAAGTCAAGCTTTCTTCCACTGCTAGAGAATGAGTTTCTCTTAAAGTTTATGGTGATCTAATGAGATAAACTTGAAACCTACCTCCTTGCAATTTTTGGCCAAAAAACAGTTGCATAGGGTTTACAATTTGTGTTTTTGCTGCCAATTCCACTCCATCACTCCCTCACTCTTTGATTCCCTCATTTATTTTCTAGTTTCATCAAATCATTCCCTAATCCCCATATCCCTAACTCCCACTATCCCAAACCCTAGCTACAAATTCCTAAACCCTAATTGCTATCCCAAAGTCTAATTATTGTCCCTAAAACCCTCCTATTCCCCAAAATCCTATCAGCAAACATTCCCAAAACCCCTCATACAATTTCTTTCCATAGTCCTTCATTCATTCTCATCCTTGGTAGTAGAAATCTAAAGACACCTTAAATCTCTTCATATTCATCTAAGAAAACTCAAACATTGGCAAACATGGAGTCTGATTCTCCCTATGAGAGGGATGATGAAACTGTCAGTGATTCTTCCCAGGAGCTTCATGTCACCATTCAGCTGAGTGTACCATCATTCATAGGGTTTTCATCATCATGTTAGGTTCCAATGGGTCATTTTACACCTTGTTCATGCTTCAGTTGTGCCTAGGTAAGGTTCATTTCCCTCTCCTAGGGTTTTGAAGGTAATTTCTCTTGGATGGTCAAAGCATTAGCAAAACTTGTATCCTAATGTTCATACACCTTCCCCTATCCTTAATGTACCTTATTAAACACTTCCAATCACTGATATCCCTTAAATTCCTCATTTTCCCACAAACCCTAGTTTCTTGCTACAATTTGGCAATTTTCTAGGCTAGCACTATGTTTTTCCCTTTTGGACCCCTTCCCTTCATGCAATATTTGAAATTCCACTTTCCCCTATTTCCTAAATCCCTCCCTACTTCCAAAAATTTCCTCAAAAATTTAGAAGCCCCTTATCTCCTTCATTTCCCTTCATTTCGACAAATCCCCTGTTCCACACATCGGGGTAGGTTTTACTCAAATGATGTTTCTGAGAAAGGAAAGATGAATTTGGAAAAAATGAGAGAGGTTTTTGTCAAAATAGGCTAAGGAAGAAAAACCTCCTTCACTTTTTATACAAGTGTCATGGTTTTAGAGAAATGTCAAAAATATTGTTGCCTTAGGAAAATTGATGCACCTCTAAAGTGACTTTGGGAACATCAAGCTTTATCCTAGCTTGGTTGGCCAAATGACTTGCTTGATGAGTCAAATGATAACTAGACACAAATATATTTCCAATGAGCTATAATGAGCTCAATTTGGGGTTGAGGAAGACCTTCAAAAGTTGACTGCAACAGCACTCTGCCTTTAGGCAGCCTCATATTGCACATTTTGACCAGTCTTGGGAGATTTGACTTTTACTAGGGAAAATGAACTCCAAATTGAAAAATTCATGTTGGGTTGGAAATTAGATTCAATAGGCTTTCCAACAAGATATCGTTCACGCAATTTAGACACTAGAAAGGCCTTCAAAAATGGTCTGCAAAAAGGTGCTACGCATAGAAATTTTTAACACAGGTTTTATTGCCCTATGTGCCGCGCCACCTGGCGCTTGCTTTTGATGGAGGCTTCCAAATGATAAAAAATCAGAATTTATGGATTTTTCATGAATAAATATGCTTTCCTACAAATTGCCAAGAAATTTTTACAGGTTTTGAGCCCTCAAAAAGGTCAAAAACACCCAAAAAATGACCTTACTGCCCCTATTTTGATACACAGGAAGCAGTGTTGGGAGAACTCAATTTGGAGGGGAAAATGGAGGCCAAATTCAAAGATTACACTTGGTTTGGAAAGTAGATAGACAGACCGTTCCAAAAAGTACACTTGGATAAATTTTTGACACCATAAAGGCCTCCAAAAGTGGCTGCAAACAGGCGCTATGCATAGAGAAATCAACACAACGCATTGGGTAAATTTTGCTCAATTTGGCCAAGAACACTCTGTTTTCGCCTAGCTTTGACAGTTTGACTTTTTCTCCTTCTCAATGTCGAAATTATGATGTAATTTCATGTAAATTGATGGATCATGATGTAAATATGTCAAATTTTCACTCATGGAGGTAGATTCATCTATCAAAAAGTTGTTTTAAACTGAATGAATCAGTTCCCTAGTTTCTAGAGGCAAGCTGTTCCATTGCCTAATTTCTAGTTCTTAGTTTAGAATTAGTTGGAACAGTTCCTAAACTTGTGAGCTCGACCCCTACAGGCTAGGAAGAGTTATGGTTTGTCTATATCTTGTGATTTTTCAGTCATTAGCATGGTTGGACTTTTGAGAAAGCAAGGAGCTTCATTGTACACTCATATCAGCATTTTGGCTAAGGAATTGAGACCAGGGTTTGTGTTTGGTCAATTTAGTGTTGTCTAAATTGCTATCATAAATTGTCAACCCGGGGCTCGTAAGCTGATGAAGTGA
>APFE030370521.1:20707-37811 GCA_000404065.3 Pinus taeda
CATGATCAAGTAAAGAAAAAGAAATGCAGGAAAGTAAATTCAAAGGCTACTGTACAATGGTTGTAGTAGACAGGGGCCCTCCATCCACTTCAACCAATTAAAAGATCAGCTACACGGATAGAAACAAAGTTGTCTTCTTTTGAATTAAATCAACGCATAATAAACAGAGTGGGAAGCGTAAAACGCTTTATAAAAAGGTCTTCAAAACAGAGTTTATAGCAGCAAAATATTAACTAAATCAGACTAACTATTCAACGTGTGGAAACACTTTATTTATAGCAAGAACATCAACTGTCCTGTGCGTAAACTAGGCTAACTAACAGCTAGGAAAAGGACACGTTCAGCAGCACCGAGCACGGATCTAGGGAACGGTCATCATGGTTTAATAAATCTAGTGTTGGATCCTTGTCCCCTGCAAGCTTCATGGCTAAAGGAGAAGCCAGCTGTGACTTACGTGCTCCAACCGAACACGCAGAGCCGTGCCACCGTTTGCAACCTTGCCGTTTGACCAGAGCTATCTCCGCGTTGACCAGGGGTGTCGTCGGCCAGTTTGGCTGAGCTGATAGCACACGTACCATGTACACAGTCATACAAACTTGCCCATGTGGCTCTTTTCTCTGGAAGACACCTGGATCATATCAAACAAGAAAATAGCTGTGGAATCTGGGATTGGCTGCGGAATCAGAGATCGGCTGTGGAAACCTGTAACAGCTGCGGAATTGCAGCACTTGAACCAAAAATCTAAACCACCAGTTAACCATTAGCACAGTTAGCAAATCATGTTAAAAAGTCCTATAATGCAATGAATTGAACAAGTTGATGAAGGAAATGATGACAAAAGAAGGAAATGAGTAGGAAAAGGCTGTTGGGAGGATGGGTAAATGAGTGCAGGTTTGAGGCCCAACAGTTTGCAGCACTCTTTGGGATTCATGTGGCATTTGGTTTTGGTAGAGTGTTTTTTTCTGTATTTGTGAATTTACTTATGTGCTATGTATGTCATCATCTATCTTGTTTCTTCTTAACTAAATCAAACAAGAGTGAAGGTAGAATCCATTGAAATTGCAGTGCTCTACCTAGGGTTTGCTTTATTTTTTTTTATGTTTTTAGTTGTTTGAAGAGGATCCATGGCTTTTCTTGCCCTCTTCAGCTCCTCACCTGTCTAATCTCTCCATCTCATTCAATTTGAAGTGCCAAAATCAGTTTCCTACCTTGCTCCATTGAGATCTCTACAAGACTGAGCCTCATTCCCTGCACCCAAGATCTGCCTTTCCATTAGAGCCAAAAAAAACATCATTTTATTCAATCAAAATATTTTACACACATACCTAGCCTATTAGTCATCTGAAGCCCTCATCGATCTTATCTTGATGAGATTGACCCGGAGAGAGCCCTCTCGCGACTTGGTAGGGCTAGCTACTAGGTTAAGCGTGGTTTGATGTTGTCCTATATCCTACCTTTCTCAGCCTGGGGTAGATTTAGGCTCTAACACATGGACATCAAGCTTATGCATGCATTTCATCCTTCAAATTTCACTTAAGCACACTATACTTTCGAAGCTGAAATGAAATATAATGTTGTAGCAACAAAGTGAGTCTCCTACTCAACTTGTCCATTCATCTTCTTGGTAATATCCTACAACTTGCATTCCATTAACAAAGAAATGCAAATAGATCCAAAATAGACATGCAATCTTAATTGGATAAGAATTCTAACCATTTCTCACGAATACCTTTCAAAGGTACTACCTTTGTCCACACATCATCATCAACATGTGAATTATCCTAAAACAAATCAATCATGGAATTTTCCTTTCATTTTTCCCATCTTCTCTTTCCACTTACTTTCGCTTTTTTGGAAGCATTGTTGGACTTAGAGTCCAACATTTTTCAGCAAGATGCCCTTGCTTATGGTAGTATGTGCAACACATGTGCATCATTTTGACAACATGATTTGCCTTGTCCAATGGACCTTTGGCTTCTTGCTTCCTTTACTTCAAAAGTTTCCTGTATGTGGCCATTCTCTTCCAACATCTAGAAACAATATGGTTATCCAAACCACAAAAGGAACATGCATTTCTTTTCCCATACCTATATGGAAATTTATCATGCTTTACACAATCAAAAGGAAAATCTTTAGAACCAGATTTATACCTTTCTCTTTCACTTTTATTGCCTTCATGAGGAGGTGAAGCAAATGAAGAAGTGGCTCCCTTTGGAATACCACCAATCTCTTCAAGGCTGTTAGAGTCTCCACAACTCTTTGGTTCAATTGTGTGTTTCTGAACACCTACATCCTGCAAATGATCTTTCAAGCTATTGCATTCCTCCTTAATTCAATCTTCACAGTCTTGAGGTAGAGGACCTAAAATGAAACTCCTTCTTGGAACTATTTCAATGGCCTTCATGGCAGCTTTGGAACTCTCTCCATAAGCTTGTCCATAGCCAAGACCCAAATACTTAGGCATTTCCTCTACCATTATTGGCTCAACAATACCTTGTGCATGTTTACCCAAGCATTTTCCTTCGTAGCCATCTTGGAAATTAGCTTGGAACATATGCCTTTGGTATATTTTTCAAAATAACCAATACAAACATTCTTAGAAGAATTTGAAGACAAACAGGAATGGTTTACCTCTTCTTCAAGCTGATATTTGACTAGGGCTTCTTTGGCAACAAAGAGCTATGCCTCCAACTCATACATCCCTTTCAGGTTCATATTCGCAATAAGAAGTTGCCTCTCCATTTCCTGCAATTTGTCAGAAAGCAACTACTTCTCTTCTTCCAGGGAATTCAACTATTCTCTAAGTATGCTACTCTTCCTTCCATCCTCAGACATTTCCCTCACCTTGTCCATCATGATGAACAAGTCTTGCTTCATGTCTTCATCAAAGAATCTTGTGATGAAGAAGGAATTTGAGGACTCACTTGTAGAAGTTTTCATTATGCCAATGAACAAAAGAACTTCAAACAAGATTAACAAAGAGCTTATTCAAGCAACCTTTTGCAACAAACCTCTTGTGCTTCAAGGATTGCCTTGAGGTTCTTTGGGATAAGAAGAATGCCTTCAGCCTTTCTTCGTTCTTGTCCTTCCTGCACTGAGCTATCAATAGCTTTCCCTTCACCTTTGCAAGCTCAAAAAAGAGTCAGTTTGCAAACAAGAATACAATCAATCTCTGACTATTTAAACACCTTTCAGACAAGCAAGCTTTGCTCTGTTAATCAAGCATTCTGATATAACCTTCTTTGAAGGTGGGGTTAATCAATGTCAAGCTCTGATACCTCCTAATCTAAAAATGGTGCGCTAAAGGCTTCTTTCCAAGCTTACAAGAACCTCTCCCACTTCCAAAGCTTAAATATTCCCAAGATCTAGTGATTAACCAATTGCGGAATTAATAATGCTTGAAATATGGTTTATGCTTGTGTTTGTTTTTAACTGTTAAGTGACTTAAGTTCACTTTTTTATTCTGATATAAAATACATATAACAGTAAATAGAACAACAAATAAGCAACAAATGTAATGCAACAACAAGCAATCACACATAATAACAATATAATATGGAGTTCACCCAAAACTCTTGGGCTACGTCTCCTTGAGCTCTAGTCAACTCGACTAGGCTCTCTGGGATTATGAAAAAGTCCTTTTACAAGCTCCACACTCATCTTCACTGGTTTATGTTAGCACCTAAATCTGCCTTAGGCTGAAAGAAGGCAAAGTTCAGGGTAACCACAAACCACGCTCAGTCTGGTAGCTAGCCCTACCAGAATAGGAGAGGGCTCTCTCCGAGTCACACTCAATGAATAGATAAATGAAATGGCTTGAGATGACTTACAATGAACTATATATCTTAGGCTAGTAAGTGGAAATGATAATAAGGAGTGATTTTTTATGAATGACCTGTTTCTGGGATGTTATGGGACCAATGGACCTCAATGAACAGAGAACTAAAAATGAAGGCACAGATTATTTCATGAGGCAAGGTACGCTGAAAGCATAGCAATTTAGTTTTAAAATATGGCGGGATGGAAAGATTGATTAAGAAGTTGAAAAGGGCAGAGGAGATGAATCCTTTCCAAACAAAAGAATGAACACTATATATGAAACTTTCCCACAGGTAGAGCAATAGAATTGAATTCTACCTGATCTCACTCGAAAAATTTCACCAGAAATGGATACAAATGAAACTATGGAACATAACAAAGAAATGGAGAGAACGATTAGGAAGTTGAAAAGGGCATAGGAGATGAATCCTTTTCAAACAGAAGAATAAACACTGTATATGAAATTTTCCCACAGGTAGAGCAATTAGAATTGAATTCTACCTGATCTCACTCGAAAAATTTCACAAGAAAGGAATGCGAAATGGAATACAAAACATAACAAATTACATATGAAACATAAGAGAAACACTTGCTACACTCACAACCACATGAATCTCATGAATCAGAGCTGCTTCCTTTCATTAATTATCTATAAGAATATACAATGCAGAAACAAAGTTTGTTTCCCAAAGTCTCCCAGAAGTTACAAGCCAAACAACCCAACTTGCTTTGCAAATGGTTTGCATACAATATATAGAATGTGATATGAAGAGATAGAATGACCAAGAGTCACCAAATGAACGTGGAGAGCCAATCATCAGCTACAGGTGTAGTGTTACAAACATGAAAAATTGGCTTGGGTTACCCTTTGCCTTCTTTTGCCACTTGTATAATTGACCATATGGAGTGAAAATATTTATAAAACTGCCGTGCTCCTCCTGTGTGTCGCGCTCTTTTCCAGGTGACGTTTGGAGGCCTTCCCGATGTCAAAAGTGAGCGTAGGATAGCTTGTTGGAAAGCCTAGCCTGTCTAATTGCCAACCCCACCAGAATTTTTTGAATTGGAGTTCATTTGCCCTGTCAAAGATCAAATCTCCCAAGACTGGTCAAACTGTGCCAGATGAGGCTGCCTCAAGGCAGAGTGCTATTTTGGGCAATTTATGAATGTCTTTCTCAACCTCAAATTGTGCTCAGGATAGCTCATTGGAAATTTCTATGTGTCTACCTTCCATCCCAACTATAATTTTGCAATTTGGAGTTCATTTGCTCTGTCAAACATCAAATCTCCCAAGACCAGTCGAACTGTGCCAAATGAGGCTGCCTAAAGGCAGAGTGTTGTTACTGTCAGCTTTTAAATGCCTTACTCAACTCCAAATGGAGCTAAGGATAGCTCATTGGAAAGCTCTTTATATCTTGTTATCGTTTGAATCATCAAAAAAGTCATTTGGCCAACATAGATGGGAGAAAAATTTATTTTCCCGAGGTCACTCCAGAGGTGCATCAATTCTCCCGAGACAATTGTATTTCAGACATTTCTTCAGAACCATGACACCTGTGTAAAAAGTGAAGGATTTTTTTCTTCCTTGGTCTATTATTGACTAAAACGTCTCTCAATTTTCCTAAATTCATCTTATATTTCTCAAAAACATCATTTGAGTGAAACATATCCCGATGTGTGGGACAAGGGATTTGCTGGAATGAAGCGAAATGAAGGGGATAGGGAGCTTCTAAATTCTTGAGGGAATTTTGGGAAGTGTGGAGGGATGTTAGGAAGTAGGGGAAAGTGGAATCTCAGAAATTGAGTGAGGGGAAGGGGTCCAAAAAGGCAAAACACAGTCCCAACCATAGAAAATTGCCAAGTTGTAGCAAGGAACTAGGGTTTGTATGAAAATGAGGAATTTCGGGGATCTTAGTGATGGGAAGTGTCTGATAAGGTATTTTATGGATAAGGGAAGGTGTATGAACATCAGGATACAAATTTTCCCATGATTTGATCATCCAAGAGAAATTAGCTTCAAAACCCTGGGAGAGGGAAATGAACCTTGCCATAGGCGCAACTGAAACATGAACAAGGTGCGAAATGACCCAATGGAACTTGACATGATGATGACAACCATTTAAATGATGGTAGAATCAGCTGAATGGTGACATGGAACATCATTTGGACAACTTTAACAAGGGTAAAATCAAACCCTAGACCTAATGCCTAGTGACCAAATTTTACTTGAAGACTCACTGAAATGATAAAATTTGACCTTGACACCTTAAAATAACTTGTGTAAGAGCATGTTTGATCACTCGAAGAAGGCTGCAAAGACTAATTCTAACATTGGCTCCAACCGGGGATGATAGCTCCTTGGAGGTGCCAAGAACAACAGATCTTTGGAAGAGCTAGATAGTGCCTTGTTTCCATTGGGCTATGGAGTCCATTATTCCGACATGACTCATTTTATTGACATGAAACTCGACTCAAACTGACTCAATGCAAACTAACATGACTAAAGAAACTTGACTGAACTTAAAACTTAAATCTTGGTGGTAGTACATGACCACCTTTATTTTTTACAAGACTATATATCATCAAACTGTATCAAACTACCAATGTAACCAATCAAAAAGATGGCTCCTTGACTGGTTCTTCCGATCAGCTCTTCTGGTCACCAATTGATATTGGTAATTGGGCCTCCCAAAACATAATTGGCCATGATCTCCTTCATCACTGAATACTGTAATAATGACCTTCACTGCTGATTGTAACAAATTTGCCATTGGATCATGAAAAACATGAAGATTTACCTCATGTTGAAGAAACAAGATGTCTTTTTCTTTTGATTCTGATCTTCCTTCATAATGTACTTCAGAAAAAGTATGGTCCTGGTCTTCAAAAATTTCTGAACAAGTAGATGAGTTGATTTCCTCTTCAAAAAACATTTCAAGACATGAGACATATGAAGAAAAATCTAAATGGCAATCTTGATTGTTCTGGTCTTCTACAGTCTGAATACATTTTTGATCATCTTGACATGATATGACAACCATACTCTCATTACATTCATCACATTCATCAATAATGAGAAAAGCAACTTTGGATGATTCTTGAAACCCAACACTAACATTTTTATCATCTACCATAAATTCATCCAAAGAAATATTTTCACTTACTTGAACAAAGTTCTCATCTTGTTGTCCATGAGCTGATTGGATTACCTCTTCATGAAGGCTTTGCTCTGATGACATGAGAACATTTGGACCCAAAACTTTGTCTTCTTCTATGGGCAAATCTGAAATGACACTTTTTCTTTTATCACTTTCAACCATATGGAATTCTTCAATCTGCTGAACTATTTCATGTAATTTATGCAAAATTCTTTGATCTTCCACCGTACTACAATCTTGATCATGTCGCAAATTTTCATGATCGTCTTTATGCTGCTGAAAGGGAATTTCATACAGGGCTTCTATGATCTCATGATCCATAAAATTAACATCCGCATAACATTTTTCAAGGCTCTCAATAAAACCATAAGCATGCTTGCAACAATCATGAACTAGATTCAATGACAGATAAGAGTCTTTATATCTTTCAATGAATAGGTCATGAAAATCCTTTAGACTGTAAATACAAGCAGGAGGCAAATTTTCATACCAAGATTGGGCTTCACCTCCTAGAGTGGCCATGAATATCTTCATTAAGAAATCTTCAGGAAAATCAACTTTCAACTTGCGAATATGCATGTGAAATTGAACAAGATGTAAAGCGGCGTCCATCTTACCGTCATCTTTAAACAGAGGCAGATTCTTTGACCAATCTACCTTCAGAATTTTATTTGGAAAGCCTAGAATGTGACCTCGACTCATGGGAGTGTATCTTCTTATGTATCTTTTAAGATATCTCAAAGCTGCTGATCTCAAAGCAGTGGAGTCATCGTGAAGCACCTGATTGCTAGATTCTTCAGTGAAAGGAGTTGCCAGGTGAATGATTTCAGCCATCTTCTTATGTCTGATCGTTGCTCACCATCAACATCAAATCTGAACTTGAGATATGTCCTGGGGCAGAACAATCTTCAAGCAAACCATTTTTTTCCCCAGCGGAGTCGCCATTATGTTAGCACCTAAATCCGCCTCAGGCTAAAGGGAGGCAAAATTCAGGGTAACCACAAACCACGCTCAGTCTGGTAGCTAGCCCTACCAGAACAGGAGAGGGCTCTCTCCGAGTCACACTCAATGAATAGATAAATTAAATGGCTTGAGATGACTTACAATGAACTATAAATCTTAGGCTAGTAAGTGGAAATGATAATAAGGAGTGATTTTTTATGAATGACTGTGTTTCTGGGATGTTATGGGACCAATGGACCTCAATGAACAGAGAAATAAAAATGAAGGCACAGATTATTTCGTGAGGCAAGGTAGGCTGAAAGCATAGCAATTTAGTTTTAAAATGTGGCGGGATGGAAAGATTGATTAAGAATTTGAAAAGGGCATAGGAGATGAATCCTTTCCAAACAGAAGAATGAACACTGTATATGAAACTTTCCCACAGGTAGAGCAATAGAATTGAATTCTACCTGATCTCACTCGAACAATTTCACCAAAAATGGATACAAATGAAACTATGGAACATGACAAAGAAATGGAGAGAATGATTAGGAAGTTGAAAAGGGCATAGGAGATGAATCGTTTTCAAATAGAAGAATAAAGACTGTATATGAAATTTTCCCACAGGTAGATCAATTAGAATTGAATTCTACTTGATCTCTCTCGAAAAATTTCACAAGAAAGGAATACGAAATGGAATACAAAACATAAAAAATTACACATGAAACATAAGAGAAACACTTGCTACACTCACAAACACATGAATCTCATGAATCAAAGTTTTTGCCTTTCATTAATTCTCTGTAAGAATATACAATGCAGAAACAAAGTTTCTTTCCCAAAGTCTCCCAGAAGTTACAAGCCAAACAACCCAACTTGCTTTGCAAATGGTTTGCATACAATATATAGAATGTGCTATGAAGACATAGAACGACCAAGAGTCACCAAATGAAGGTGGAGAGCCAACCATCAACTATAGGTGTAGTGTTACAAACATGAAAAATGGCTTGGGTGACCCTTTGCCTTCTTTTGCCACTTGTATAACTGACCATATGGAGTGAAAATATTTATAAAACCGCCGTGCTCCTCCTGTGCATCGCTCTCGTTTCTAGGTGACATTTGGAGACCTTCCCGATGTCCAAATTGAGCGTAGGGTAGCTTGCTAGAAAGCCTTTCCTGTATACTATCCAACGCCATCATAATTTTTTTATTTGGAGTGCATTTGCCCTGTCAAAGATCAAATCTCCTAAGACTGGTCAAACTGTGCCAGATGAGGCTACCTCAAGGTAGAGTGCTGTTTCGGGCAATGTTTGAATGTCTTTCTCAACCTCAAATTGAGATCAGGATAGCTCATTGGAAAGCGCTATGTGGCTGCTTTCTAGCCCAACTAGAATTTTGCAATTTGGAGTTCATTGGCTCTGACAAAAATCAAATCTCCCAAGACCGGAAGAACTGTGCCAAATGACGCTGCCTAAAGGCAGAGTGCTGTTACAGTCAACTTGTGAATGTCTTAATCAACTCTAAATTGAGCTCAGGATAGCTCATTGGAAATTTCTTTGTATCTAGTTATCATTTGAATCATCAAGAAAGTCATTTGGCCAACAGCGCTGGGAGAAAACTTGATTTTCCCGAGGTCACTCCAGAGGTGCATCAATTCTCCTGAGATAATTGTATTTCAGACATTTCTTCAAAACCATGATAGCTGTGTAAAACGTGAAGGAGGTTTTTCTTCCCTGGTCAGTTTTTGACAAAAATCTCTCTCAATTTTCCCAAATTCATCTTAGATTGTTCAGAAACCTCATTTGAGTGAAACATATCCCGATGTGTGGGATAGGGGATTTGCTGGAATGAAGCGAAATGAAGGGGATAGGGAGCTTCTAAATTCTTGAGGGAATTTTGGGAAGTGTGGAGGGATGTTAGGAAGTAGGGGAAAGTGGAATCTCAAAAATTGACTGAGGGGAAGGGGGTCCAAAAAGGCAAAACAGAGTCCCAACCATAGAAAATTGCCAAGTTGTAGCAAGGAACTAGGGTTTGTATGAAAATGAGGAATTTGGGGGATATCAGTGATGGGAAGTATCTGATAAGGTATTTTATGGATACAGGAAGGTGTATGAACATCAGGATACAAATTTTCCCATGATTTGATTACCCAAGAGAAATTAGCTTCAAAACCCTAGGAGAGGGAAATGAACCTTGCCATAGGCGCAACTAAAACATGAAAAAGGTGTGAAATGACCCAATGGAACTTGACATGATGATGAAAATGATCTAAATGATGGTAGACTCAGCTGAATGGTGACATGGAACATCATTTGGACAACTTTAACAAGGGTAAAATCAAACCCCAGACCTAATGCATAGTGACCAAATTTTACTTGAAGACTCACTGAAATGATAAAATTTGACGTTGACACCTTAAAATCACTTGTGTAAGAGCATGTTTGGTCACTGGAAGAAGACTGCAAAGACTGACTCTAACAACCACGTCCTTGGTGATTTTTTTAACCCATATAGATAATTCTTTAACTTGCATATCAATTCTTTCTTACCCTTCACCGCAAAGCCTTCAGGTTGCTTCATGTAGATCTCCTCTTCCATATCCTCATGAAGAAATGTTGTCTTCACATCCATCTGTTCTACCTCAAAATCAAAAGAAACAACAATAGATAAAAGCAATCTAATAGAAGCTACCTTGGCAACAAGAGAAAAAATATCACGAAAATCAATTCCCGGCACCTGGGAATAACCTTTTGTTACCAACCGAGATTTATATTCTCCACCTTTCCTTCTACATTTGTCTTATCCTTTAACATCCATTTGCTACCAATGGGTTTCCTTCCAGCCAGCAACTCCACCAATTCCCAAGCCTTATTTTTGTGCAAATGTTCCATTTCATCAACCATGGACTCTTTCTAGAGTTTTCCATCCTCTAAATCTACTACTTCCTTCACAGTTCTGGGATCATCATCACTAATAGATAAAGCAAAATTTGAATAGAGAGAAGATGGACTATACCTTTCTGGTTGCCTTCTTTCTCGAACTGATCTTCTCACAACTAGAGTTTGTGGCTCTTCATATTATGATTCCTCTTCAGCTGTAGAGTTTGATTCTTCCTCCTTTAGCTCAAACTCTATCTTCTAAAGATCCTTTGATGGGGCTTCATGTTTAATAACATTTTTCACCTCTCTGAACACCACATCTTGGTTGTACACAACCTTCCTTGTTCCTGGGTTCCAAAGTTTATGACCCTTCAAACCATCCTTATACCCAATAAAGATGTAATTTTTAGATTTACTATCCAACTTGGTTCTTTTGTCCTTTGGACCATGTACATATGCATCACATCCAAATACCCTCAAATGTGAAAGAGAGGGTTTCTTACCAGTCCATACCTCTTGTGGTGTCTTATCCTCCAATGCTGATGAAGGTGATTTGTTGACTAGGTGACATGTTGTCATCACTGCCCCTACCCAGAATTCTTGTCCTCACCCAACACCACTAAGCATGCTTCTTGCCCTTTCCATCAACATCTTGTTTATTTTCTGCAGCTCCATTTTGCTTAGGTGTGTATGGAGTAGTCTTTTGTCGTGCTATACCAAACTTCTTACAAACTTCTTCAAATTCCTTGCTGCAAAACTCTCCACTGACCTCAACACCTTTATTTTCCTCTTAGTCTGGTTTTCCACTAGAGCATTAAATTCTTTAAACCTGTCAAAGAATTCAGATTTCTTCTTAAGGAAATATATCCATGTATTCATTTAGAAGTCATATATAAATGATACATAGTACACAGACTTACCCAGTGACGGAACCTTCACAGGTCTAGACACATCATTGTGCAAGAGCTCTAATATCTGTTTCACCCTCTTACAACCAGAGGGGAGACTCACCCGATTCTGCTTCCCATATACACAATTTTCACATAAATCAAAATCTAAAGAGCTATTACTCATACTTTCTACCATACCTTTTCCATGCAGTATTCAAAGGCCCCTTCTCTCCAATATGTCCAAGCCTTTGATGCCATAGCATGGTCTTCTCTCCAGAGACCACAATATTTTCTGCTCCACTTTCAAGAACCATAGAACTATTGCACCCATCAACAACAGTGTTACCTTGTAGCTTTTACACAGTTCCAATTCGAACTGCCCACATCAATACCAGTGCTCCCCAAAACATCTTGCGGGTATCATTCTCGAACACTGTTTTTACACTTGCATCATCCAACTTGCTTACAAAAATAATATTTCTAGCTAATTCAAGAATATGTAGAACACTCAGAAGTGTTCTAACCCTTCCACCTTTCTACTTAAACTTTAATTTTCCCTGACCAATGATTCTAGCCTTCCTGTCATCCCCTAAGAATACATGACCACCATCATATTTCCCATACTTGTAGAGCCACTCTCTATGGGGAGTGAAGTGAAAGGATGCACCTGAGTCAATCAACCATGCCTCATGATCTACATGTGTACTTGAAGAATCCAAGTACACATCCCCACCTTCATCTAAGGTGGTTTTCGTCTCTGTAGAAGGAGCATCATCAGATCCCTTTCCTTTGTCAGGAGCTTTAGATTTACAATCCCTTTTGTAGTGCCCTTCCTTTCCGCATTTCTAGCAAACCACCTTTACAGGTTTTCCTGGAGATTTAGATCTCTCTCTAGATTTAGATCTCCCATTCAATGACTTAATTTTGTTTCTATTCTGGGACTATCCTCATACAAACAATGCATCACCATTCTGGCTCTCCATATTTTTTCGTCTCATCTCCTCCATTAGC
Source organism: Pinus taeda (assembly GCA_000404065.3). Lineage (NCBI taxonomy): Eukaryota > Viridiplantae > Streptophyta > Pinopsida > Pinales > Pinaceae > Pinus > Pinus taeda. The sequence continues at coordinate 33,404 of APFE030370521.1, forward strand.
AAGGATGAGACTATTTCATCAAACTACAAGGCAGTTGCATTGCTACCTATTGCAATAACCAAACTATCCCACGAATCTGGTAGAGAACACAACAAATTGATGCAATTATCTTCATCTAAAATTTTAATATCAATAGACAATAACTGACTTACCAAAGTATTAAATGCATTTAGATGATCTGTCACCGAGTCTCCATCTTTCATCCTCAGGTTATACTTTTTTTTCTATAGGAATAGTTTATTCACCAGAGACTTAGATTGCTACAAAGTCCCTAACTTGTCCCACAAAGCCTTTGTTGTAGCTTCCCCTGATACATTCAACAATACTGAATTTGAGACACACAATCATATTGTGCTCTTTGCCTTTTGATCCAACTTCTTTCATTGTTCATTAGACACTCCCATTGGTTTAGTACCCAGATCTACCACAATCCACTGATCTTTATCCACCAACAGCTACTCCATCTTGAGTTTCCACAACTCAAAACTATGACCATTAAATTTCTCAATCTCTATCTTTCCACTACTCATCATCTTCTTTCACCACTAGAATCGATCTCACAGATCTCCCATTGAATAGGGTCTGCCACAGGCCCGAGCAAAACCCCTCAGCGACAAAAGTGTCCCCTTGAAGCCAAAATAGCTCTGATACCAAATGTATGTTTTAACCCTGTACAGAAATTACCTGCATATGAATTCTAGAACACAGAAAATAAACAATGTGAGAGCATGACACATAAAACACATATACACAGAGATTTCCCCTGGATCCCAAAACCCAGACTACCAGCTTGATTTTTTATTATGTTACTTTCAATGTTACAATACATATTTATACATGCCGAACCATCCAATATCATGGACCGAAAACCATCACGTCCAAAACCATGTGCAAAAACCATGCACAAAACCATAGGTAGGTCCACCCAACCTAATATAGGATCCAAAAAAAATTTCCCCTGGGTGCCGCCCCCCTCAAACCTTGTGGACAAGGGGGGTTTCTGCCCTCCCGCTGCGTAATCGGCGCAATGAAGGGGGGCTATGCCCCCCCTCTAACCCCCAGTCAACTACATGGGCTAGTCGTGGAAAGAATATAACACAACCCAACATAGCGGGGCTCTCAATTGCTTATTTATTACTAGAGAGTAGATTTTGGGTTTGTTAGCAGAATATTTTTTGTTTTTTGTTTTTGTAGAATGAGTTCCCAAAGAGTGTCTATCCTCACTACTACGAATTTAAAGATATGACATAAAAATGTTAAATCTCAATTACTATCTAGTGGATCTAACATTTGTATATTGGTATGTGAAGGCCGTGGCAAGGATCCACTTACATTTGAAGTTTTGTAGCAGGATGCTCAAGCTGGATGCATAATATAGTAGAATTTTGATGATGGTGATTTGAAGAGGCTAGTAGGTTTGAAGTATGCTAAACAAATGCAAAACAAACTAGAGTCCATATTTGGAGATGGTACCAACAATAATAAGGAGAATGAGAAAAAGAGAAACAAGAAGAAGAACAAGGAAAAGAAAATAAAAATGGCCTTCAAAAACCAGAAACTCAGCCACAAGAGTCTCGTCGTCCTAGTATAAATGATTCAGCTGATGATGAGAAGAAGTCAGAAAATCTTGATCCCAAAGGTATAAATATTGATGATTCATATTTTTATCATGTTGAAGTTCCTAGTGAAGATGAGAATGATGTTAAGGGTCTTAGAACTGATATTTCTAGACTAATAATTGTTGGCATTATGATATAGGTGTTGTCTTTGATGGCAACTCACTAAGATGACAGATCATAGTGCAGCAGGTCAATAGCAAAAAATTAATGATCAGACTACAAAGAATGAATAATGAGAGGTATACGTAGGTTCACCTTGACAAAGGAGCATATACATGTGGGTTAAAAGACCAACAGGAGTGTATAACATACACACACACTTTCACATAAAGAAAAGCACGTATATCTTGGAAAACTAAGTTTTGGTCCAAGGTATTTGGTCCATGGTTTTTTGATCCATGGTATTGGTCCAAGGTATCTGGTACGAGGTACTGACCCTAGGTATTTGGTCCAAGGTATTGGTCTTAAGTGGTTTTGGTCCACGGTATTGAGAAAGGCCTAAAACTATATAAGGAGGAGAAGATCATTAGGCCAAGGTGTGCAAGTATTGAATATCTGATGAAGTGTGAGATCCAATATGTAGGTTATTGGGTTATGGTGCATAGCTGGATCTGAACTAAGGATGAAACTTAGCTGATGATGAGGAATTAGATCTATTGATGAATTGGGTTCTTAAGGTGTAAAATGAACTATCATTATGTGTTGATGCTTATGTATATTATAGATTTGAATACTGACGCATATGTTATTCTGTAAATTATATGATCTGGGTATAACTATAGTCTGGAATAGCTGTAGAACTCTGAATTTATATTTGCAGATGTATACGCTGGTTGGCTTTGAGAAAAGTGTGTGTACATGCAGGTTTGACACATGGAAATAGTGTATACCTTATAAAATATATTTAGTCGTTGCTATTTGTTGTTGCAGAGTTCTAGGTTCTGGTTACTGTAGTCTGGTGACAATACTCTAAATGATCTAATTGATGGGTTGTCAAAGTGATTGATTGATTCAGTTGTGCTTGGTTCAAAAGGTGATTGGGTGATGCAGATATATTTGATGATTGAATGTCAGTTATGATATTGTTGATGGATCAGTTTGAAAATTTATGAAGCGTGGTCCCTAGAGGAAGAAAGAAGGTCATAGCCTTCTGTAGGTTGGCACCTACGTACTAGTAAACATATCAGCTAGTACAAGAGCTAGGGGATTGTAGCTCCCTTTCAGTAGAATTTGGAGAACGAGAGAAGGTTGTAGCCTTTTGCAGGTGGGTGCATGTGTACTGGTATGAGTCTGCACCAGTACAAGATTGTACACAGGTTTTTCTTATATTAGAAAGAAGACAACAACAGGTGGTTTTTGTCCCGCATTGGGTTTCCACCGTATATCTTGCCGTTCATGTGTGTTTCTTATGTGTGATGTTTTATTCTGATATTACTACACATGGTTACTGTTTATATGGTTAATGAAGTACTGATGCACTGATTAAAGATCAACTTATGATGAATTAATTGAATCATAAGATTGCTTGATATACGCTAGTTGGCTTAAACACAACTGTGTATACATGCGAGTCACCTTCACTGAAGTAGCGTATATAAATCTGATTATGGAAATGAAAAGTTATTGACTTGCTAATACTGATTCACCCCCCTACCCCTCAGTATTATTTCCAACAATTGGTATCAGAGCAAGTCCTTTGGTAGAAGCTTGATCGCTTGAAGGAGATCTGTAGAACAATGGGAAAGAAGCTGAAGAAGAAAGCACCTCAGAAGAAGAACACAACTCAAATGAACAATGACAAAAAGAGAGACAATTTTCCATTAGGTGGAAGCAAGGATTCAGATTCTGAATCACCTCAGATTGAAGATGAACAAACAAATGAAGCATCAGATAAAATCAGAGATCAACAAGATCTATTTAACAAAAGGGAGTGTGCCTTCAAAGAAGAAGTTACCAGATTAAAAGCTCATCTAGAGGAAGGAAACAAAGTAAGAAAGCAGCTATAGGATGAAGTGATATTGTTACACAGTAAATTGTCACTGTCATCCTGTCAGTCTCCCTACTGTGTCATAAAATCACATTCACCATGCTTATGCTCTCTGAAATGGCTAAAAAACCCTCTTTGCCTAAGTTTATTGAATCATCACATCTGCTTCTAAAATAACCGCGCTGACTGGCGGAAGATAATGTAACTGCTGCGCTGCCAGTGCGGAAGCACACGTGTTTTCCGCGCTGGTCCAATTTCACGGACAGCGCGCCCTCCACTTGTATCACTGCGCACTGACCAGACCTCTTCTATAGTTGATTTGCGATGCCAGCGCGCCAGCCCAGTTTTGCACCCGTGCTGATCCTGTTTAGGCGAGTTTGTTCTAACAGCCAGCCTTCCAGATGACTCCAGACTTGGCTGTTAGCATTGTTAAGGTCGCCATCCTTTCTCTGGCATGTCTGTTCGACTGATCATCCACTTATCTTAGGGGAAAGCTCATCCCTTACCTATTCATGGAGACTCCTTCTCCTTTATAAGCCTCCTCCATTGCCCATGAGCAGCTAGTTTGGAACATATAGACTTTGTTTGAGGAATTCTTTGTGCATTAGTGCTGCTCTTTGTAGGCATTTGGTGTGTTGTGTGAGGATTTCTTTAGAGCTTGAGGAAGGTTGTAAGTTTGTTGCCTTGTATGTGAGAGAGAGACCTCTTTGACTTGGGAGATCCACTTCAAAGGTGAATGCTTGGAAGACATGCTGGCTGGACCCTCTAGAGAAGGACTCAGCATTAGGACTTCGGTTGTACC